>JAWQFJ010001619.1:45000-65000 GCA_034096865.1 Theodoxus fluviatilis
CAATGAGAGGCTGGATGGCCAAACAGTGGAGGTGGCAATGGGGGTAGCCAATAAGGGGCTGGATGGCCAAACAGTGGTGGTGGCAATGGGGGTAGCCAATAAGGGGCTGGATGGCCGAACAGTGGAGGTGGCAATGGGGGTAGCCAATAAGAGGCTGCAATAAGGGGCTGGATGGCTAAACAGTGGAGGTGGCAATGGGGGTAGCCAATAAGAGGCTGCAATAAGGGGCTGGATGGCTAAACAGTGGAGGTGGCAATGGGGGTAGCCAATAAGAGGCTGCAATAAGGGGCTGGATGGCCGAACAGTGGAGGTGGCAATGGGGGTTGCCAATGAGAGGTTGGATGGCCGAACAGTGGAGGTGGCCATGGGGGTAGCCAATAAGAGGCTGCAATAAGGGGCTGGATGGCCAAACAGTGGTGGTGGCAATGGGGGTAGCCAATGAGGGGTTGGATGGCCAAACAGTGGAGGTGGCAATGGGGGTAGCCAATGAGGGGTTGGATGGCCAAACAGTGGAGGTGGCCATGGGGGTAGCCAATGAAAGGCTGCAATAAGGGGCTGGATGGCCAAACAGTGGAGGTGGCAATGGGGGTTGCCAATGAGAGGCTGCAATAAGGGGCTGGATGGCCAAACAGTGGTGGTGGCAATGGGGGTAGCCAATGAGAGGCTGCAATAAGGGGCTGGATGGCCAAACAGTGGAGGTGGCAATGGGGGTAGCCAATAAGGGGCTGGATGGCCAAACAGTGGAGGTGGCAATGGGGGTAGCCAATAAGGGGCTGGATGGCCAAACAGTGGAGGTGGCAATGGGGGTTGCCAATGAGAGGCTGCAATAAGGGGCTGGATGGCCAAACAGTGGTGGTGGCAATGGGGGTAGCCAATAAGGGGCTGGATGGCCAAACAGTGGTGGTGGCAATGGGGGTAGCCAATAAGGGGCTGGATGGCTAAACAGTGGAGGTGGCAATGGGGGTAGCCAATGAGAGGCTGCAATAAGGGGCTGGATGGCCAAACAGTGGTGGTGGCAATGGGGGTAGCCAATAAGGGGCTGGATGGCCAAACAGTGGAGGTGGCAATGGGGGTAGCCAATGAGAGGCTGCAATAAGGGGCTGGATGGCCAAACAGTGGTGGTGGCAATGGGGGTAGCCAATAAGGGGCTGGATGGCCAAACAGTGGTGGTGGCAATGGGGGTAGCCAATAAGGGGCTGGATGGCCAAACAGTGGTGGTGGCAATGGGGGTAGCCAATAAGGGGCTGGATGGCCAAACAGTGGAGAAGGCAATGGGGGTAGCCAATGAGAGGCTGCAATAAGGGGCTGGATGGCTAAACAGTGGTGGTGGCAATGGGGGTAGCCAATAAGGGGCTGGATGGCTAAACAGTGGAGGTGGCAATGGGGGTAGCCAATGAGAGGCTGCAATAAGGGGCTGGATGGCTAAACAGTGGAGGTGGCAATGGGGGTAGCCAATGAGGGGCTGGATGGCCAAACAGTGGTGGTGGCAATGGGGGTAGCCAATGAGGGGCTGGATGGCCAAACAGTGGAGGTGGCAATGGGGGTAGCCAATAAGGGGCTGGATGGCCAAACAGTGGAGGTGGCAATGGGGGTAGCCAATAAGGGGCTGGATGGCCAAACAGTGGTGGTGGCAATGGGAGTAGCCAATGAGAGGCTGCAATAAGGGGCTGGATGGCTAAACAGTGGTGGTGGCAATGGGGGTAGCCAATGAGAGGCTGCAATAAGGGGCTGGATAGCTAAACAGTGGTGGTGGCAATGGGGGTAGCCAATGAGAGGCTGCAATAAGGGGCTGGATGGCTAAACAGTGGTGGTGGCAATGGGGGTAGCCAATGAGAGGCTGCAATAAGGGGCTGGATGGCTAAACAGTGGTGGTGGCAATGGGGGTAGCCAATAAGGGGCTGGATGGCCAAACAGTGGTGGTGGCAATGGGGGTAGCCAATGAGGGGCTGGATGGCCAAACAGTGGTGGTGGCAATGGGGGTAGCCAATTAGAGGCTGCAATAAGGGGCTGGATGGCCAAACAGTGGAGGTGGCAATGGGGGTAGCCAATGAGGGGCTGGATGGCTAAACAGTGGAGGTGGCAATGGGGGTAGCCAATTAGAGGCTGCAATAAGGGGCTGGATGGCTAAACAGTGGTGGTGGCAATGGGGGTAGCCAATAAGGGGCTGGATGGCTAAACAGTGGAGGTGGCAATGGGGGTAGCCAATAAGGGGCTGGATGGCTAAACAGTGGAGGTGGCAATGGGGGTAGCCAATAAGGGGCTGGATGGCCAAACAGTGGTGGTGGCAATGGGGGTAGCCAATGAGGGGCTGGATGGCTAAACAGTGGTGGTGGCAATGGGGGTAGCCAATGAGAGGCTGCAATAAGGGGCTGGATGGCCAAACAGTGGTGGTGGCAATGGGGGTAGCCAATAAGGGGCTGGATGGCCAAACAGTGGTGGTGGCAATGGGGGTAGCCAATAAGGGGCTGGATGGCCGAACAGTGGTGGTGGCAATGGGGGTAGCCAATGAGAGGTTGGATGGCCGAACAGTGGTGGTGGCAATGGGGGTAGCCAATGAGAGGTTGGATGGCCGAACAGTGGTAGTGGCAATGGGGGTAGCAAATAAGAGGCTGCAATAAGAGGCTGGATGGCCAAACAGTGGAGGTGGCAATGGGGGTAGCAAATAAGAGGCTGCAATAAGGGGGGCGGGCCGAACAGTGGAGGTGGCAATGGGGGTTGCCAATGAGAGGCTGGATGGCCGAACAGTGGAGGTGGCAATGGGGGTAGCCAATAAGGGGCTGGATGGCCAAACAGTGGTGGTGGCAATGGGGGTAGCCAATGAAAGGCTGCAATAAGGGGCTGGATGGCCAAACAGTGGTGGTGGCAATGGGGGTAGCCAATAAGGGGTTGGATGGCCGAACAGTGGTGGTGGCAATGGGGGTAGCCAATGAGAGGTTGGATGGCCGAACAGTGGTGGTGGCAATGGGAGTAGCCAATAAGAGGCTGCAATAAGGGGCTGGATGGCCAAACAGTGGAGGTGGCAATGGGGGTAGCCAATGAGAGGCTGCAATAAGGGGCTGGATGGCCAAACAGTGGTGGTGGCAATGGGGGTTGCCAATGAGAGGCTGGATGGCCGAACAGTGGAGGTGGCAATGGGGGTAGCCAATAAGGGGCTGGATGGCCAAACAGTGGTGGTGGCAATGGGGGTAGCAAATAAGGGGCTGGATGGCTAAACAGTGGAGGTGGCAATGGGGGTAGCCAATGAGAGGCTGCAATAAGGGGCTGGATGGCTAAACAGTGGTGGTGGCAATGGGGGTAGCCAATAAGGGGCTGGATGGCCGAACAGTGGAGGTGGCAATGGGGGTAGCCAATGAGAGGCTGCAATAAGGGGCTGGATGGCCAAACAGTGGAGGTGGCAATGGGGGTAGCCAATGAGAGGCTGCAATAAGGGGGGCGGGCCGAACAGTGGAGGTGGCAATGGGGGTTGCCAATGAGAGGCTGGATGGCCAAACAGTGGTGGTGGCAATGGGGGTAGCAAATAAAGGGCTGGATGGCCAAACAGTGGAGGTGGCAATGGGGGTAGCCAATAAGGGGCTGGATGGCCAAACAGTGGTGGTGGCAATGGGGGTAGCCAATAAGGGGCTGGATGGCCAAACAGTGGTGGTGGCAATGGGGGTAGCCAATGAGAGGCTGCAATAAGGGGCTGGATGGCTAAACAGTGGTGGTGGCAATGGGGGTAGCCAATGAGAGGCTGCAATAAGGGGCTGGATGGCCGAACAGTGGTGGTGGCAATGGGGGTAGCCAATGAGAGGCTGGATGGCCAAACAGTGGTGGTGGCAATGGGGATAGCCAATAAGGGGCTGGATGGCCAAACAGTGGTGGTGGCAATGGGGATAGCCAATAAGGGGCTGGATGGCCAAACAGTGGAGGTGGCAATGGGGGTAGCCAATAAGGGGCTGGATGGCCAAACAGTGGTGGTGGCAATGGGGGTAGCCAATGAGAGGTTGGATGGTCGAACAGTGGTGGTGGCAATGGGGGTAGCAAATAAAGGGCTGGATGGCCAAACAGTGGTGGTGGCAATGGGGGTAGCCAATGAGAGGCTGCAATAAGGGGCTGGATGGCCAAACAGTGGTGGTGGCAATGGGGGTAGCCAATAAGGGGCTGGATGGCCAAACAGTGGTGGTGGCAATGGGGGTAGCCAATGAGAGGTTGGATGGCCGAACAGTGGAGGTGGCAATGGGGGTAGCAAATAAGGGGCTGGATGGCTAAACAGTGGAGGTGGCAATGGGGGTAGCAAATAAGGGGCTGGATGGCTAAACAGTGGTGGTGGCAATGGGGGTAGCCAATGAGAGGCTGCAATAAGGGGCTGGATGGCTAAACAGTGGTGGTGGCAATGGGGGTAGCCAATAAGAGGCTGCAATAAGGGGCTGGATGGCTAAACAGTGGAGGTGGCAATGGGGGTAGCCAATAAGGGGCTGGATGGCTAAACAGTGGAGGTGGCAATGGGGGTAGCCAATAAGGGGCTGGATGGCTAAACAGTGGAGGTGGCAATGGGGGTAGCCAATAAGGGGCTGGATGGCTAAACAGTGGTGGTGGCAATGGGGGTAGCCAATGAGAGGCTGCAATAAGGGGCTGGATGGCTAAACAGTGGTGGTGGCAATGGGGGTAGCCAATGAGGGGCTGCAATAAGGGGCTGGATGGCTAAACAGTGGAGGTGGCAATGGGGGTAGCCAATAAGGGGCTGGATGGCTAAACAGTGGTGGTGGCAATGGGGGTAGCCAATGAGAGGCTGCAATAAGGGGCTGGATGGCCAAACAGTGGTGGTGGCAATGGGGGTAGCCAATGAGGGGCTGCAATAAGGGGCTGGATGGCTAAACAGTGGAGGTGGCAATGGGGGTAGCCAATAAGGGGCTGGATGGCTAAACAGTGGAGGTGGCAATGGGGGTAGCCAATAAGGGGCTGGATGGCTAAACAGTGGAGGTGGCAATGGGGGTAGCCAATAAGGGGCTGGATGGCTAAACAGTGGAGGTGGCAATGGGGGTAGCCAATAAGGGGCTGGATGGCTAAACAGTGGTGGTGGCAATGGGGGTAGCCAATGAGAGGCTGCAATAAGGGGCTGGATGGCTAAACAGTGGTGGTGGCAATGGGGGTAGCCAATGAGAGGCTGCAATAAGGGGCTGGATGGCCAAACAGTGGTGGTGGCAATGGGGGTAGCCAATGAGAGGCTGCAATAAGGGGCTGGATGGCCAAACAGTGGAGGTGGCAATGGGGGTAGCCAATAAGGGGCTGGATGGCCAAACAGTGGTGGTGGCAATGGGGGTAGCCAATGAGAGGCTGCAATAAGGGGCTGGATGGCCAAACAGTGGTGGTGGCAATGGGGGTAGCCAATGAGGGGTTGGATGGCTAAACAGTGGAGGTGGCAATGGGGGTAGCCAATAAGGGGCTGGATGGCCAAACAGTGGTGGTGGCAATGGGGGTAGCCAATGAGGGGTTGGATGGCCAAACAGTGGAGGTGGCAATGGGGGTAGCCAATAAGGGGCTGGATGGCCGAACAGTGGTGGTGGCAATGGGGGTAGCCAATAAGGGGCTGGATGGCCGAACAGTGGTGGTGGCAATGGGGGTAGCCAATGAGAGGTTGGATGGCCGAACAGTGGAGGTGGCAATGGGGGTAGCAAATAAGGGGCTGGATGGCTAAACAGTGGTGGTGGCAATGGGGGTAGCCAATGAGAGGTTGGATGGCCGAACAGTGGAGGTGGCAATGGGGGTAGGCAATAAGGGGCTGGATGGCTAAACAGTGGTGGTGGCAATGGGGGTAGGCAATGAGGGGTTGGATGGCCAAACAGTGGTAGTGGCAATGGGTGTAGCCAATAAGGGGCTGGATGGCAAAACAGTGGTGGTGGCAATGGGGGTAGCCAATGAGAGGCTGCAATAAGGGGCTGAATGGCTAAACAGTGGAGGTGGCAATGGGGGTAGCCAATAAGGGGCTGGATGGCCAAACAGTGGTGGTGGCAATGGGAGTAGCCAATAAGGGGCTGGATGGCCAAACAGTGGTGGTGGCAATGGGAGTAGCCAATAAGGGGCTGGATGGCTAAACAGTGGTGGTGGCAATGGGGGTAGCCAATAAGGGGCTGGATGGCCAAACAGTGGTGGTGGCAATGGGAGTAGCCAATAAGGGGCTGGATGGCTAAACAGTGGTGGTGGCAATGGGGGTAGCCAATAAGGGGCTGGATGGCCGAACAGTGGAGGTGGCAATGGGGGTAGCCAATGAGAGGCTGCAATAAGGGGCTGGATGGCTAAACAGTGGTGGTGGCAATGGGGGTAGCCAATAAGGGGCTGGATGGCCAAACAGTGGTGGTGGCAATGGGGGTAGCCAATAAGGGGCTGGATGGCCAAACAGTGGTGGTGGCAATGGGGGTAGCCAATAAGGGGCTGGATGGCCAAACAGTGGTGGTGGTGGCAATGGGGGTAGGCAATAAGGGGCTGGATGGCTAAACAGTGGTGGTGGCAATGGGGGTAGCCAATAAGGGGCTGGATGGCCAAACAGTGGTGGTGGCAATGGGGGTAGCCAATAAGGGGCTGGATGGCTAAACAGTGGTGGTGGCAATGGGGGTAGCCAATGAGAGGCTGCAATAAGGGGCTGGATGGCTAAACAGTGGAGGTGGCAATGGGGGTAGCCAATGAGAGGCTGCAATAAGGGGCTGGATGGCCAAACAGTGGTGGTGGCAATGGGGGTAGCCAATAAGGGGCTGGATGGCTAAACAGTGGTGGTGGCAATGGGGGTAGCCAATGAGAGGCTGCAATAAGGGGCTGGATGGCTAAACAGTGGTGGTGGCAATGGGGGTAGCCAATGAGAGGCTGCAATAAGGGGCTGGATGGCTAAACAGTGGAGGTGGCAATGGGGGTAGCCAATAAGGGGCTGGATGGCTAAACAGTGGTGGTGGCAATGGGGGTAGCCAATAAGGGGCTGGATGGCCAAACAGTGGTGGTGGCAATGGGGGTAACCAATGAGAGGCTGCAATAAGGGGCTGGATGGCTAAACAGTGGTGGTGGCAATGGGGGTAGCCAATGAGAGGCTGCAATAAGGGGCTGGATGGCTAAACAGTGGTGGTGGCAATGGGGGTAGCCAATGAGAGGCTGCAATAAGGGGCTGGATGGCTAAACAGTGGTGGTGGCAATGGGGGTAGCCAATAAGGGGCTGGATGGCCAAACAGTGGAGGTGGCAATGGGGGTAGCCAATGAGAGGTTGCAATAAGGGGCTGGATGGCTAAACAGTGGTGGTGGCAATGGGGGTAGCCAATGAGAGGCTGCAATAAGGGGCTGGATGGCTAAACAGTGGTGGTGGCAATGGGGGTAGCCAATGAGAGGCTGCAATAAGGGGCTGGATGGCTAAACAGTGGTGGTGGCAATGGGGGTAGCCAATAAGGGGCTGGATGGCCAAACAGTGGTGGTGGCAATGGGGGTAGCCAATGAGGGGCTGCAATGAGGGGCTGGATGGCCAAACAATGGAGGTGGCAATGGGGGTAGCCAATGAGAGGCTGCAATAAGGGGCTGGATGGCCAAACAGTGGTGGTGGCAATGGGGGTAGCCAATGAGAGGCTGCAATAAGGGGTTGGATGGCCAAACAATGGAGGTGGCAATGGGGGTAGCCAATAAGGGGCTGGATGGCCAAACAGTGGTGGTGGCAATGGGGGTAGCCAATAAGGGGCTGGATGGCCAAACAGTGGAGGTGGTGGCAATGGGGGTAGCCAATGAGAGGCTGCAATAAGGGGCTGGATGGCCAAACAGTGGAGGTGGTGGCAATGGGGGTAGCCAATGAGAGGCTGCAATAAGGGGCTGGATGGCCAAACAGTGGAGGTGGTGGCAATGGGGGTAGCCAATGAGAGGCTGCAATAAGGGGCTGGATGGCCAAACAGTGGAGGTGGTGGCAATGGGGGTAGCCAATGAGAGGCTGCAATAAGGGGCTGGATGGCCAAACAGTGGTGGTGGCAATGGGGGTAGCCAATGAGAGGCTGCAATAAGGGGTTGGATGGCCAAACAATGGAGGTGGCAATGGGGGTAGCCAATAAGGGGCTGGATGGCCAAACAGTGGTGGTGGCAATGGGGGTAGCCAATAAGGGGCTGGATGGCCAAACAGTGGAGGTGGTGGCAATGGGGGTAGCCAATGAGAGGCTGCAATAAGGGGCTGGATGGCCAAACAGTGGAGGTGGTGGCAATGGGGGTAGCCAATGAGAGGCTGCAATAAGGGGCTGGATGGCCAAACAGTGGAGGTGGTGGCAATGGGGGTAGCCAATGAGAGGCTGCAATAAGGGGCTGGATGGCCAAACAGTGGAGGTGGTGGCAATGGGGGTAGCCAATGAGAGGCTGCAATAAGGGGCTGGATGGCCAAACAGTGGTGGTGGCAATGGGGGTAGCCAATGAGAGGCTGCAATAAGGGGCTGGATGGCTAAACAGTGGTGGTGGCAATGGGGGTAGCCAATAAGGGGCTGGATGGCTAAACAGTGGAGGTGGCAATGGGGGTAGCCAATGAGAGGCTGCAATAAGGGGCTGGATGGCTAAACAGTGGTGGTGGCAATGGGGGTAGCCAATGAGAGGTTCGATGGCCGAACAGTGGAGGTGGCAATGGGGGTAGGCAATAAGGGGCTGGATGGCTAAACAGTGGTGGTGGCAATGGGGGTAGGCAATGAGGGGTTGGATGGCCAAACAGTGGTAGTGGCAATGGGGGTAGCCAATGAGAGGCTGCAATAAGGGGCTGGATGGCCAAACAGTGGTGGTGGCAATGGGAGTAGCCAATGAGAGGCTGCAATAAGGGGCTGAATGGCTAAACAGTGGAGGTGGCAATGGGGGTAGCCAATAAGGGGCTGGATGGCCAAACAGTGGTGGTGGCAATGGGGATAGCCAATAAGGGGCTGGATGGCCAAACAGTGGTGGTGGCAATGGGAGTAGCCAATAAGGGCTGGATGGCTAAACAGTAGTGGTGGCAATGGGGGTAGGCAATAAGGGGCTGGATGGCTAAACAGTGGAGGTGGCAATGGGGGTAGCCATTAAGGGGCTGGATGGCCAAACAGTGGTGGTGGCAATGGGGGTAGCCAATAAGGGGCTGGATGGCCGAACAGTGGAGGTGGCAATGGGGGTAGCCAATGAGAGGCTGCAATAAGGGGCTGGATGGCCGAACAGTGGTGGTGGCAATGGGGGTAACCAATAAGGGGCTGGATGGCCAAACAGTGGTGGTGGCAATGGGGGTAGCCAATAAGGGGCTGGATGGCCAAACAGTGGAGGTGGCAATGGGAGTAGCCAATGAGAGGCTGCAATAAGGGGCTGGATGGCTAAACAGTGGAGGTGGCAATGGGGATAGCCAATAAGGGGCTGGATGGCCAAACAGTGGTGGTGGCAATGGGAGTAGCCAATGAGGGGTTGGATGGCCAAACAGTGGTGGTGGCAATGGGGGTAGGCAATGAGGGGTTGGATGGCCAAACAGTGGTGGTGGCAATGGGGGTAGCCAATGAGGGGTTGGATGGCCAAACAGTGGTGGTGGCAATGGGGGTAGGCAATGAGGGGTTGGATGGCCAAACAGTGGTGGTGGCAATGGGGGTAGCAAATAAGGGGCTGGATGGCTGAACAGTGGTGGTGGCAATGGGGGTAGCCAATGAGAGGCTGCAATAAGGGGCTGGATGGCCAAACAGTGGTGGTGGCAATGGGGGTAGCCAATGAGAGGCTGCAATAAGGGGCTGGATGGCCAAACAGTGGTGGTGGCAATGGGGGTAGCCAATGAGAGGCTGCAATAAGGGGCTGGATGGCCAAACAGTGGAGGTGGCAATGGGGGTAGCCAATAAGGGGCTGGATGGCCAAACAGTGGTGGTGGCAATGGGGGTAGCCAATGAGAGGCTGGATGGCCAAACAGTGGAGGTGGCAATGGGGGTAGCCAATGAGGGGCTGGATGGCCAAACAGTGGAGGTGGCAATGGGGGTAGCCAATGAGAGGCTGCAATAAGGGGTTGGATGGCCAAACAGTGGAGGTGGCAATGGGGGTAGCCAATGAGGGGCTGGATGGCCAAACAGTGGTGGTGGCAATGGGGGTAGCCAATAAGGGGCTGGATGGCCGAACAGTGGTGGTGGCAATGGGGGTAGCCAATAAGGGGCTGGATGGCCAAACAGTGGTGGTGGCAATGGGGGTAGCCAATGAGGGGCTGGATGGCCAAACAGTGGAGAAGGCAATGGGGGTAGCCAATGAGAGGCTGCAATAAGGGGCTGGATGGCCAAACAGTGGTGGTGGCAATGGGGGTAGCCAATAAGGGGCTGGATGGCCGAACAGTGGTGGTGGCAATGGGGGTAGCCAATAAGGGGCTGGATGGCCAAACAGTGGAGGTGGCAATGGGGGTAGCCAATGAGGGGCTGGATGGCCAAACAGTGGAGAAGGCAATGGGGGTAGCCAATGAGAGGCTGCAATAAGGGGCTGGATGGCCAAACAATGGAGGTGGCAATGGGGGTAGCCAATGAGGGGCTGGATGGCCAAACAGTGGTGGTGGCAATGGGGGTAGCCAATGAGAGGCTGCAATAAGGGGCTGGATGGCCGAACAGTGGTGGTGGCAATGGGGGTAGCCAATGAGAGGCTGCAATAAGGGGCTGGATGGCCGAACAGTGGTGGTGGCAATGGGGGTAGCCAATGAGAGGCTGCAATAAGGGGCTGGATGGCCGAACAGTGGTGGTGGCAATGGGGGTAGCCAATGAGAGGCTGCAATAAGGGGCTGGATGGCCGAACAGTGGTGGTGGCAATGGGGGTAGCCAATAAGGGGCTGGATGGCCGAACAGTGGTTGTGGCAATGGGGGTAGCCAATGAGAGGCTGCAATAAGGGGCTGGATGGCCGAACAGTGGTGGTGGCAATGGGGGTAGCCAATAAGGGGCTGGATGGCCGAACAGTGGTGGTGGCAATGGGGGTAGCCAATGAGAGGTTGGATGGCCGAACAGTGGTGGTGGCAATGGGGGTAGCCAATAAGGGGTTGGATGGCCAAACAGTGGTGGTGGCAATGGGGGTTGCCAATGAGAGGTTGGATGGCCGAACAGTGGAGGTGGCAATGGGGGTAGCCAATGAGAGGCTGCAATAAGGGGCTGGATGGCCAAACAATGGAGGTGGCAATGGGGGTTGCCAATGAGAGGTTGGATGGCCGAACAGTGGTGGTGGCAATGGGGGTAGCCAATGAGAGGCTGCAATAAGGGGCTGGATGGCCAAACAGTGGTGGTGGCAATGGGGGTAGCCAATGAGAGGCTGCAATAAGGGGCTGGATGGCCAAACAGTGGTGGTGGCAATGGGGGTAGCCAATAAGGGGCTGGATGGCCAAACAGTGGAGAAGGCAATGGGGGTAGCCAATGAGAGGCTGGATGGCCAAACAGTGGTGGTGGCAATGGGGGTAGCCAATAAGGGGCTGGATGGCCAAACAGTGGTGGTGGCAATGGGGGTAGCCAATAAGGGGCTGGATGGCCAAACAGTGGTGGTGGCAATGGGGGTAGCCAATAAGGGGCTGGATGGCCAAACAGTGGTGGTGGCAATGGGGGTAGCCAATAAGGGGCTGGATGGCCAAACAGTGGTGGTGGCAATGGGGGTAGCCAATGAGAGGCTGCATGGGCTGGATGGCCAAACAGTGGTGGTGGCAATGGGGGTAGCCAATGAGGGGCTGGATGGCCAAACAGTGGTGGTGGCAATGGGGGTAGCCAATAAGGGGCTGGATGGCCAAACAGTGGTGGTGGCAATGGGGTAGCAATGAGAGCTGCAATAAGGGGCTGGATGGCTAAACAGTGGTGGTGGCAATGGGGGTAGCCAATGAGGGGCTGGATGGCTAAACAGTGGAGGTGGCAATGGGGGTAGCCAATAAGGGCTGGATGGCCAAACAGTGGTGGTGGCAATGGGGGTAGCCAATAAGGGGCTGGATGGCCAAACAGTGGAGAGGCAATGGGGGTAGCCAATGAGAGGCTGGATGGCCAAACAGTGGTGGTGGCAATGGGGTAGCCAATAAGGGGCTGGATGGCCAAACAGTGGTGGTGGCAATGGGGGTAGCCAATAAGGGGCTGGATGGCCAAACAGTGGTGGTGGCAATGGGGGTAGCCAATAAGGGGCTGGATGGCCAAACAGTGGTGGTGGCAATGGGGGTAGCCAATAAGGGGCTGGATGGCCAAACAGTGGTGGTGGCAATGGGGGTAGCCAATGATGGGTTGGATGGCCAAACAGTGGTGGTGGCAATGGGGGTAGCCAATTAGGGGCTGGATGGCCAAACAGTGGTGGTGGCAATGGGGGTAGCCAATAAGGGGCTGGATGGCCAAACAGTGGTGGTGGCAATGGGGGTAGCCAATAAGGGGCTGGATGGCCAAACAGTGGTGGTGGTGGCAATGGGGGTAGCAATAAGGGGCTGGATGGCCAAACAGTGGTGGTGGCAATGGGGGTAGCCAATAAGGGCTGGATGGCTAAACAGTGGTGGTGGCAATGGGGGTAGCCAATAAGGGGCTGGATGGCTAAACAGTGGTGGTGGCAATGGGGGTAGCCAATAAGGGGCTGGATGGCAAACAGTGGTGGTGGCAATGGGGGTAGCCAATGAGAGGCTGCAATAAGGGGCTGGATGGCCAAACAGTGGTGGTGGCAATGGGGGTAGCCAATAAGGGGCTGGATGGCTAAACAGTGGTGGTGGCAATGGGGGTAGCCAATGAAGGCGCATAGGGCTGGATGGCTAAACAGTGGTGGTGGCAATGGGGGTAGCCAATGAGAGGCTGCAATAAGGGGCTGGATGGCTAAACAGTGGAGGTGGCAATGGGGGTAGCCAATAAGGGGCTGGATGGCTAAACAGTGGTGGTGGCAATGGGGGTAGCCAATAAGGGGCTGGATGGCCAAACAGTGGTGGTGGCAATGGGGGTAACCAATGAGAGGCTGCAATAAGGGGCTGGATGGCTAAACAGTGGTGGTGGCAAGTGGGGTAGCCAATGAGAGGCTGCAATAAGGGGCTGGATGGCTAAACAGTGGTGGTGGCAATGGGGGTAGCCAATGAGAGGCTGCAATAAGGGGCTGGATGGCTAAACAGTGGTGGTGGCAATGGGGGTAGCCAATAAGGGGCTGGATGGCCAAACAGTGGAGGTGGCAATGGGGGTAGCCAATGAGAGGTTGCAATAAGGGGCTGGATGGCTAAACAGTGGTGGTGGCAATGGGGGTAGCCAATGAGAGGCTGCAATAAGGGGCTGGATGGCTAAACAGTGGTGGTGGCAATGGGGGTAGCCAATGAGAGGCTGCAATAAGGGGCTGGATGGCTAAACAGTGGTGGTGGCAATGGGGGTAGCCAATAAGGGGCTGGATGGCCAAACAGTGGTGGTGGCAATGGGGGTAGCCAATGAGGGGCTGCAATGAGGGCTGGATGGCCAAACAATGGAGGTGGCAATGGGGGTAGCCAATGAGAGGCTGCAATAAGGGGCTGGATGGCCAAACAGTGGTGGTGGCAATGGGGGTAGCCAATGAGAGGCTGCAATAAGGGGTTGGATGGCCAAACAATGGAGGTGGCAATGGGGGTAGCCAATAAGGGGCTGGATGGCCAAACAGTGGTGGTGGCAATGGGGGTAGCCAATAAGGGGCTGGATGGCCAAACAGTGGAGGTGGTGGCAATGGGGGTAGCCAATGAGAGGCTGCAATAAGGGGCTGGATGGCCAAACAGTGGAGGTGGTGGCAATGGGGGTAGCCAATGAGAGGCTGCAATAAGGGGCTGGATGGCCAAACAGTGGAGGTGGTGGCAATGGGGGTAGCCAATGAGAGGCTGCAATAAGGGGCTGGATGGCCAAACAGTGGAGGTGGTGGCAATGGGGGTAGCCAATGAGAGGCTGCAATAAGGGGCTGGATGGCCAAACAGTGGAGGTGGTGGCAATGGGGGTAGCCAATGAGAGGCTGCAATAAGGGGCTGGATGGCCAAACAGTGGTGGTGGCAATGGGGGTAGCCAATGAGAGGCTGCAATAAGGGGTTGGATGGCCAAACAATGGAGGTGGCAATGGGGGTAGCCAATAAGGGGCTGGATGGCCAAACAGTGGTGGTGGCAATGGGGGTAGCCAATAAGGGGCTGGATGGCCAAACAGTGGAGGTGGTGGCAATGGGGGTAGCCAATGAGAGGCTGCAATAAGGGCTGGATGGCCAAACAGTGGAGGTGGTGGCAATGGGGGTAGCCAATGAGAGGCTGCAATAAGGGGCTGGATGGCCAAACAGTGGAGGTGGTGGCAATGGGGGTAGCCAATGAGAGGCTGCAATAAGGGGCTGGATGGCCAAACAGTGGAGGTGGTGGCAATGGGGGTAGCCAATGAGAGGCTGCAATAAGGGGCTGGATGGCCAAACAGTGGTGGTGGCAATGGGGGTAGCCAATGAGAGGCTGCAATAAGGGGCTGGATGGCTAAACAGTGGTGGTGGCAATGGGGGTAGCCAATAAGGGGCTGGATGGCTAAACAGTGGAGGTGGCAATGGGGGTAGCCAATGAGAGGCTGCAATAAGGGGCTGGATGGCTAAACAGTGGTGGTGGCAATGGGGGTAGCCAATGAGAGGTTCGATGGCCGAACAGTGGAGGTGGCAATGGGGGTAGGCAATAAGGGGCTGGATGGCTAAACAGTGGTGGTGGCAATGGGGGTAGGCAATGAGGGGTTGGATGGCCAAACAGTGGTAGTGGCAATGGGGGTAGCCAATGAGAGGCTGCAATAAGGGGCTGGATGGCCAAACAGTGGTGGTGGCAATGGGAGTAGCCAATGAGAGGCTGCAATAAGGGGCTGAATGGCTAAACAGTGGAGGTGGCAATGGGGGTAGCCAATAAGGGGCTGGATGGCCAAACAGTGGTGGTGGCAATGGGGATAGCCAATAAGGGGCTGGATGGCCAAACAGTGGTGGTGGCAATGGGAGTAGCCAATAAGGGCTGGATGGCTAAACAGTAGTGGTGGCAATGGGGGTAGGCAATAAGGGGCTGGATGGCTAAACAGTGGAGGTGGCAATGGGGGTAGCCATTAAGGGGCTGGATGGCCAAACAGTGGTGGTGGCAATGGGGGTAGCCAATAAGGGGCTGGATGGCTGAACAGTGGAGGTGGCAATGGGGGTAGCCAATGAGAGGCTGCAATAAGGGGCTGGATGGCCGAACAGTGGTGGTGGCAATGGGGGTAACCAATAAGGGGCTGGATGGCCAAACAGTGGTGGTGGCAATGGGGGTAGCCAATAAGGGGCTGGATGGCCAAACAGTGGAGGTGGCAATGGGAGTAGCCAATGAGAGGCTGCAATAAGGGGCTGGATGGCTAAACAGTGGAGGTGGCAATGGGGATAGCCAATAAGGGGCTGGATGGCCAAACAGTGGTGGTGGCAATGGGAGTAGCCAATGAGGGGTTGGATGGCCAAACAGTGGTGGTGGCAATGGGGGTAGGCAATGAGGGGTTGGATGGCCAAACAGTGGTGGTGGCAATGGGGGTAGCCAATGAGGGGTTGGATGGCCAAACAGTGGTGGTGGCAATGGGGGTAGGCAATGAGGGGTTGGATGGCCAAACAGTGGTGGTGGCAATGGGGGTAGCAAATAAGGGGCTGGATGGCTGAACAGTGGTGGTGGCAATGGGGGTAGCCAATGAGAGGCTGCAATAAGGGGCTGGATGGCCAAACAGTGGTGGTGGCAATGGGGGTAGCCAATGAGAGGCTGCAATAAGGGGCTGGATGGCCAAACAGTGGTGGTGGCAATGGGGGTAGCCAATGAGAGGCTGCAATAAGGGGCTGGATGGCCAAACAGTGGAGGTGGCAATGGGGGTAGCCAATAAGGGGCTGGATGGCCAAACAGTGGTGGTGGCAATGGGGGTAGCCAATGAGAGGCTGGATGGCCAAACAGTGGAGGTGGCAATGGGGGTAGCCAATGAGGGGCTGGATGGCCAAACAGTGGAGGTGGCAATGGGGGTAGCCAATGAGAGGCTGCAATAAGGGGTTGGATGGCCAAACAGTGGAGGTGGCAATGGGGGTAGCCAATGAGGGGCTGGATGGCCAAACAGTGGTGGTGGCAATGGGGGTAGCCAATAAGGGGCTGGATGGCCGAACAGTGGTGGTGGCAATGGGGGTAGCCAATAAGGGGCTGGATGGCCAAACAGTGGTGGTGGCAATGGGGGTAGCCAATGAGGGGCTGGATGGCCAAACAGTGGAGAAGGCAATGGGGGTAGCCAATGAGAGGCTGCAATAAGGGGCTGGATGGCCAAACAGTGGTGGTGGCAATGGGGGTAGCCAATAAGGGGCTGGATGGCCGAACAGTGGTGGTGGCAATGGGGGTAGCCAATAAGGGGCTGGATGGCCAAACAGTGGAGGTGGCAATGGGGGTAGCCAATGAGGGGCTGGATGGCCAAACAGTGGAGAAGGCAATGGGGGTAGCCAATGAGAGGCTGCAATAAGGGGCTGGATGGCCAAACAATGGAGGTGGCAATGGGGGTAGCCAATGAGGGGCTGGATGGCCAAACAGTGGTGGTGGCAATGGGGGTAGCCAATGAGAGGCTGCAATAAGGGGCTGGATGGCCGAACAGTGGTGGTGGCAATGGGGGTAGCCAATGAGAGGCTGCAATAAGGGGCTGGATGGCCGAACAGTGGTGGTGGCAATGGGGGTAGCCAATGAGAGGCTGCAATAAGGGGCTGGATGGCCGAACAGTGGTGGTGGCAATGGGGGTAGCCAATGAGAGGCTGCAATAAGGGGCTGGATGGCCGAACAGTGGTGGTGGCAATGGGGGTAGCCAATAAGGGGCTGGATGGCCGAACAGTGGTTGTGGCAATGGGGGTAGCCAATGAGAGGCTGCAATAAGGGGCTGGATGGCCGAACAGTGGTGGTGGCAATGGGGGTAGCCAATAAGGGGCTGGATGGCCGAACAGTGGTGGTGGCAATGGGGGTAGCCAATGAGAGGTTGGATGGCCGAACAGTGGTGGTGGCAATGGGGGTAGCCAATAAGGGGTTGGATGGCCAAACAGTGGTGGTGGCAATGGGGGTTGCCAATGAGAGGTTGGATGGCCGAACAGTGGAGGTGGCAATGGGGGTAGCCAATGAGAGGCTGCAATAAGGGGCTGGATGGCCAAACAATGGAGGTGGCAATGG
Source organism: Theodoxus fluviatilis (assembly GCA_034096865.1). NCBI lineage: Eukaryota > Metazoa > Mollusca > Gastropoda > Cycloneritida > Neritidae > Theodoxus > Theodoxus fluviatilis. Next base: position 62,071 of record JAWQFJ010001619.1, read on the forward strand.
GGGTTGCCAATGAGAGGTTGGATGGCCGAACAGTGGTGGTGGCAATGGGGGTAGCCAATGAGAGGCTGCAATAAGGGGCTGGATGGCCAAACAGTGGTGGTGGCAATGGGGGTAGCCAATGAGAGGCTGCAATAAGGGGCTGGATGGCCAAACAGTGGTGGTGGCAATGGGGGTAGCCAATAAGGGGCTGGATGGCCAAACAGTGGAGAAGGCAATGGGGGTAGCCAATGAGAGGCTGGATGGCCAAACAGTGGTGGTGGCAATGGGGGTAGCCAATAAGGGGCTGGATGGCCAAACAGTGGTGGTGGCAATGGGGGTAGCCAATAAGGGGCTGGATGGCCAAACAGTGGTGGTGGCAATGGGGGTAGCCAATAAGGGGCTGGATGGCCAAACAGTGGTGGTGGCAATGGGGGTAGCCAATAAGGGGCTGGATGGCCAAACAGTGGTGGTGGCAATGGGGGTAGCCAATGAGAGGCTGCAATAAGGGGCTGGATGGCCAAACAGTGGTGGTGGCAATGGGGGTAGCCAATGAGGGGCTGGATGGCCAAACAGTGGTGGTGGCAATGGGGGTAGCCAATAAGGGGCTGGATGGCCAAACAGTGGTGGTGGCAATGGGGGTAGGCAATGAGAGGCTGCAATAAGGGGCTGGATGGCTAAACAGTGGTGGTGGCAATGGGGGTAGCCAATGAGGGGCTGGATGGCTAAACAGTGGAGGTGGCAATGGGGGTAGCCAATAAGGGGCTGGATGGCCAAACAGTGGTGGTGGCAATGGGGGTAGCCAATAAGGGGCTGGATGGCCAAACAGTGGAGAAGGCAATGGGGGTAGCCAATGAGAGGCTGGATGGCCAAACAGTGGTGGTGGCAATGGGGGTAGCCAATAAGGGGCTGGATGGCCAAACAGTGGAGGTGGTGGCAATGGGGGTAGCCAATAAGGGGCTGGATGGCCAAACAGTGGTGGTGGCAATGGGGGTAGGCAATGAGGGGCTGGATGGCCAAACAGTGGAGGTGGCAATGGGGGTAGCCAATAAGGGGCTGGATGGCCAAACAGTGGTGGTGGCAATGGGGGTAGCCAATGAGGGGCTGGATGGCCAAACAGTGGTGGTGGCAATGGGGGTAGCCAATGAGGGGCTGGATGGCCAAACAGTGGTGGTGGCAATGGGGGTAGCCAATGAGGGGCTGGATGGCCAAACAGTGGTGGTGGCAATGGGGGTAGCCAATAAGGGGCTGGATGGCCAAACAGTGGAGGTGGTGGCAATGGGGGTAGCAAATAAGGGGCTGGATGGCCGAACAGTGGAGGTGGCAATGGGGGTAGCCAATGAGAGGCTGGATGGCCAAACAGTGGTGGTGGCAATGGGGGTAGCCAATGAGAGGCTGCAATAAGGGGCTGGATGGCTAAACAGTGGAGGTGGCAATGGGGGTAGCCAATAAGGGCTGGATGGCTAAACAGTGGTGGTGGCAATGGGGTAGCCAATGAGAGGCTGCAATAAGGGGCTGGATGGCTAAACAGTGGTGGTGGCAATGGGGGTAGCCAATAAGGGGCTGGATGGCCAAACAGTGGTGGTGGCAATGGGGGTAGCCAATAAGGGGCTGGATGGCCGAACAGTGGTGGTGGCAATGGGGGTAGCCAATGAGAGGCTGCAATAAGGGGCTGGATGGCCGAACAGTGGTGGTGGCAATGGGGGTAACCAATAAGGGGCTGGATGGCCAAACAGTGGTGGTGGCAATGGGGGTAGCCAATAAGGGGCTGGATGGCCAAACAGTGGAGGTGGCAATGGGAGTAGCCAATGAGAGGCTGCAATAAGGGGCTGGATGGCTAAACAGTGGAGGTGGCAATGGGGATAGCCAATAAGGGGCTGGATGGCCAAACAGTGGTGGTGGCAATGGGAGTAGCCAATGAGGGGTTGGATGGCCAAACAGTGGTGGTGGCAATGGGGGTAGGCAATGAGGGGTTGGATGGCCAAACAGTGGTGGTGGCAATGGGGGTAGCCAATGAGGGGTTGGATGGCCAAACAGTGGTGGTGGCAATGGGGGTAGGCAATGAGGGGTTGGATGGCCAAACAGTGGTGGTGGCAATGGGGGTAGCAAATAAGGGGCTGGATGGCTGAACAGTGGTGGTGGCAATGGGGGTAGCCAATGAGAGGCTGCAATAAGGGGCTGGATGGCCAAACAGTGGTGGTGGCAATGGGGGTAGCCAATGAGAGGCTGCAATAAGGGGCTGGATGGCCAAACAGTGGTGGTGGCAATGGGGGTAGCCAATGAGAGGCTGCAATAAGGGGCTGGATGGCCAAACAGTGGAGGTGGCAATGGGGGTAGCCAATAAGGGGCTGGATGGCCAAACAGTGGTGGTGGCAATGGGGGTAGCCAATGAGAGGCTGGATGGCCAAACAGTGGAGGTGGCAATGGGGGTAGCCAATGAGGGGCTGGATGGCCAAACAGTGGAGGTGGCAATGGGGGTAGCCAATGAGAGGCTGCAATAAGGGGTTGGATGGCCAAACAGTGGAGGTGGCAATGGGGGTAGCCAATGAGGGGCTGGATGGCCAAACAGTGGTGGTGGCAATGGGGGTAGCCAATAAGGGGCTGGATGGCCGAACAGTGGTGGTGGCAATGGGGGTAGCCAATAAGGGGCTGGATGGCCAAACAGTGGTGGTGGCAATGGGGGTAGCCAATGAGGGGCTGGATGGCCAAACAGTGGAGAAGGCAATGGGGGTAGCCAATGAGAGGCTGCAATAAGGGGCTGGATGGCCAAACAGTGGTGGTGGCAATGGGGGTAGCCAATAAGGGGCTGGATGGCCAAACAGTGGTGGTGGCAATGGGGGTAGCCAATAAGGGGCTGGATGGCCAAACAGTGGAGGTGGCAATGGGGGTAGCCAATGAGGGGCTGGATGGCCAAACAGTGGAGAAGGCAATGGGGGTAGCCAATGAGAGGCTGC
>JAWQFJ010001619.1:70000-75000 GCA_034096865.1 Theodoxus fluviatilis
CAAAAGAGATCTATCAATTAAAGCAATTACTCAATACATATGCAATGAATCAAATACATCCATCTCTCAATATACTCCCAATGAATCCCAATTACACAACACTCCACATTTGCCAAGGGCAGGACACAGTCATGTCAAAGAAAATGTGGATAAATGAAGACTATACCAAGAATAGAGCAGCTATCTTCCCAACTAGGAAGTAAAACTAGTCCATGCACGCCCTAAGTCTATTGAAGCTATCGACATTTCACAAACTGACTATTATGTTTCAAACCACAAGACTTGTTTATCCAGGCCTACATGTTTCCTGAGGCAGCAGACATACAGAGAATACTGCCACTCAGTTATTTCCCATGTATTGCAATGCTCGTTTGACTAGAAGCTTTCAGGAGAACAAACCAAATGTAATTGCACTGCATCACCTTCCTGTGTGACCCTTATCCATACAACACCATACAATACACTGCTTGAGGAAAGGAAGGCTTAAAATCCAGGCCAGCCACACAATTAAAAACTTCTTTCTGGCAACTGGTCCTTCATTTTCCCAAGCAGACATTCACATAGAGACGTTGAAAACAGACTACCTGGAAACCAAGCACTCACAATCTGTGCATGTCTGCCACTTACCCTTCACTCAAGTCAAGTGGAAGTAGCTCAGTTAGGGTGGGACATTTTCCCAAGCTCTCAGGACCACCCTTTAGGCAAAGTCCAATTTGCCAGCACCAGTGTGCACATTATCCGTCATCAAGTGAGGGGAGGGAAATCAAAATTAATGTCTCCATATTCATCTACTCCCAAAAAATGCATGCAGGGCAAAAGTCCATTACCCCTCATTATCTCATGCTTGAAATTTGCCAGTGGACTGATTCACTGCTCCCACATTTGGCATAGCCACCAGGTGCTCTCTCATCTGTGTAACTTGGAGTAGACACAGATTTGGTGCAAAGAGAGAGGGGGAAAAGCCAAAACATTACCATGCCTGCATGACCTCATCCTCCCAGAAAATTGCTGCCAAGGCAGCACTGAGTTGAATATGTCAACTTCTCATCAAGTTTTGGTCAACATCAGTGAGTTTAGTACACGAATGCCCCAGTATGACATAACTCTCAGATGTAAACAAGCCAAAACCACACAAGCACCCATAAACACACTCACAAAGAACCTCCATGACTAAAGGTTCCAGATAAGGGGTGCAACTAGTGACAGTCACTGTACGCATTTCTCATGTTCACTCACAGTCCTCCTCCATAACCAACCCCTCAACAAAGTCTCAGTCACTGATTCATGTGCACATTCAAGCAGGTGTACACATGTGCACACACACATAAATGCACACTCAAGAGGCACAAGCATGCATACACACTCATATACGCACACACATGTACTCAAACACTTGTACTCATGCTCAAACACACACACAGACATTTTAAAAAACACACACACACACACAAATACACTCACACACAAACACACTCACATACACACATTCACCACACCCCACCCCCACCCCCCAAACACACACACACACACACACCAAATATTTTGTTAGTTTTTTAATCACTCCCTCCACTATCAAGCAAGACAGTTAGTGAGTACAACACTACACTCCCACTTTCCGCAGAGGAACGAAGGCCAGGTCTTCTAAGCTGACAAAACCACTTGTACACAAGTCCACAAAACACTGCAGGAGCATCGGCAATGGAGGAAGCTGTGGCATTTGCAGGGGGACTCAATAACACCAGGTCTTACCTGTCGAATTATGTAAAGGAGGTCATTCTCTCTGAATGTCAGCTCCCCATTTGTAGGGTCTCCATCAAATGGGTACAGTGCCTTTGCCTGCAAAATGGTAGCAACATAGCACATATCACTTTAATGCACACATCACTTGGGTGCATGTGTCACTTGGGTACACACATCCGGGCAGGACACAGCTTGCCCCTAATTGGGCACAATGGACTGTGAGGCCCTCCTTGAATGACAACTCATCTCATTTCAGGTGAAATGCGTGCAGGGTGGGATGAGTTGAGGAGTATGACACAGAGGCAACTGCCAAAAGTTGAAGACTACTGCCACCGCATGCTAACAGGCAGATTATTTTAAAAAAAGAGAACTTAGATAAAATGAGCAGCAAAAAACACAAAAACACATTTGTTTTATATTGGTGGCTATTATAACAATCGGCCAAATCTATCTTGATTTTTTAAAAGCACAAAATACACGTTAGTTATTACAAATGTCTCAACTATTCACACAGGAAAAATGCTTGCCAGAGAAATCTAGGCACAAGTGATCTTCATGTTAGTTTAAATATCTCCATGTTAAAGTCTGTGCCAGCTTTACAGGAAGGTTGAGAAATCAAGGCAGGGAGTAAGAGGTGATCTAACTGACTTGGGCAGTTGACTCTGTGCCATCTCACCTTGAGACCGCATGAGAAACCTTGTACCAGGGCACTACAGTGGAGCAAGCAATGACGCAACCTCACTGCCACTCAATCCAGAAAAGACCTGGATGCATCAGCTGCTCAGCGCCACCACACAGTACCAGTCTGTGGGCCGGCCCTCAGTGATCAGTATTAGCAAGCAAATGTAAACTTCCCAACCTGTGGTTATCCCATGATTAACAACATGAAGACAGATATCACTGTGAGATTCAGACAGTGTGAAGAGAATATGAAAGTACTAAATGAAGCTAAAGGATTGTTCACACAGGAACAGCAAAATAGTGAGTGTGAGTGAGTGAGTGAGTGAGTGAGTGTGTGTGTGTGTGTGTGTGTGTGTGTGTGTGTGTGTGTGTGTGTGTGTGTGTGTGTGTGTGTGTGTGTGTGTGTGTTTGTGTGTCAATCTCTGTGTCTGACGATGGTCTGTTTGTCTGTTCTAGTGCATGAGTGTATGTTTTTGAGAGAAATGCACAAGGATAATAAGCATACATTGTGTGAGCTTCTGAAATCAAACTTCATTTCTTTCCCTTCAGTATGACGTTAATACTTTATCAAATATTCAAACAAGCTTACTTCTTCCCAACACAGATAAATGCAAGCAAAAATTAAGGTATTAAAGTTCTCAGCGAGGAAAATGATAAGCAGTTCAGAAAAAGTTATTTAGCATGTCATACAAAAAGCAAATGAAGAGGTCATTTAAATCTGGCTTAAATTTTGGCCTTAAAGTTAAACTACACTCAAAACAAACTTGTAATGTATGAAGTGGCATGAAAGAAAAGCATAGCATGTTGTTGACTTATTTTCCCACACTGCAGCACTATAAATTGAAAATCATACATTACACAGTATTGGATAGACTAGTGAAAATCAACACCAAGAAATCTGTGCAAATATCAATGCAAATGATAGCAAAATGCTCCATTCAGGAGAGAATGTTGCAGCATGAGATATTTCATTTGAATATTGATTTTCTATCCCTTATTACAAATAAAACTTTACACTTGTAAACTATTCCAATATATTGCAGAAAAGGTACAAAAACTGATGACTAGTAGTTTTAGTTAATCTTCAAGAGCAAAATCATGCTTCATAGCATAAGAAAATCTGTACACCACGGTAAACACACAACCCTTGCTTTCAGATTTCTACTGAAGCTGATCTAGCAATACATCTAGACCACCTGGGAGAATATATATGAAATTCAAACACAGAAGAAAAATACTACATTATTACACAAAGAGTATTTTACCTGTTTCTGAGCCATTTTCAACTTGGTAATCTTATCTCCTAGTACAAGGCCTAGATGGTGAGAAAGTTTGAATATATACACACACTGAATCACATGATCAAAGCATGGCTGGGATATTCATGACAACACTGCATTAGTCATTCAGTCTGCAATGCGCCTTCAAATGATGATGAAAACAATGTTAAAATCTCAGCTGACACTTATGTGAGGCAAGCCCAGCATTAACATTGAAAAGGTACATGTACCTTTGTCAAATATGAAAAAGAAAATATGAAGTTATTCTTTGAAAGATATCTCTTTTCAACTTCTGTGGCACACCCACCTTCTAAGCAGTGACCATCAAGTAAAGGCAATATACTTTGTACAAAATGATAACAGACCACTTATGGATACTAAATCCAGTACAGAGGGCCAAACACACTTTGTGATTCACATGACATTTGGTCAACACTTGTTTTTTTTCTCATGAGTTACAACAGCGGTGGTAGGGTAGAGTCATTGAAATATATATTTACAATGCTTCATGAGAATTTATCATCCATTGAAATTTACGTTCCATGGAATGAATCACTTCTTTAATCAAATGTTTCCCCAACAGAGAGCATGATAAAATACTAAGTGTTAAATGATAGCGAAATCGGTGCTTTCGCACCAAAGAGTGCACAAGAATCCCACGCAGATCATCACTAGTATCCTGACAAGACGTCTTGGAACTCTGATGATGTTGATCTGATGGACACTATCAACTGATCGGGTTAGTAAGATGGGTTTCACACACAGTGTTAAAGATTGTCACGTCACAGAGCACCCTCGGTGAGCAGTGGCAACAATAAATGGCAAAGAAATTCTTAAGGAGTTGGAAAGAACGAGACTGAATCTTCATCTTGTCTCGCGAGGCAGTGGACAGGGGCGAATTACTATGAAACAAGTTATAGGTGGCAACTAGCCACGTACGTTTCAATTTATTCTCCAAAAGCAGTCAAAACTCACAAGAAATTAAACGTTAAAAAGAATTTAACCATGTAGACACATCATCGCAGAACACTCACAAGGCAAGGGCTTGAAGGGGATTTGTTTACAAATGAGATAAAGAATAAATCCGAGTTGACAGCATTGTTGATACTCGTTGCCAACTCGGTGAAGCAGCTCCTCACGCGACTTGACTTTCATCCCCTGAAGCACGGTACTTATTCGTCATCCTACTGCAATGCAGGTACACAGCAAATGGCATACACTACAGTTGCTCTGTGGCACGTGAGAGACGTGACACTATCACTATCTTGACAATGTCGCAGCACGTCGAAGCCGAAGGGG
>JAWQFJ010001619.1:80000-100000 GCA_034096865.1 Theodoxus fluviatilis
ATAGAATAATCTGGTCGAAAACCGCTTTGCTCTGCACAATATTTTCCCCTCGATTTCCAACCATTTAAGAAACGTCTTGCTATGATCGACGAAAAGATTTTGCTCAAGACAGGCAATGGAGAGACAGAGAGAGAGAGACAGAGAGAGAGAGAGAGAGAGAGAGAGAGAGAGAGAGAGAGAGAGAGAGAGAGAGAGAGAGAGAGAGAGAGAGAGAGAGAGAGAGAGAGAGAGAGAGAGAGAGAGAGAGAGAGAGAGAGAGAGACAGAGAGAGAGAGAGAGAGAGAGAGAGAGAGAGAGAGAGAGAGAGAGAGAGAGAGAGAGAGAGAGAGAGAGACTGACATGCAGTCAGTCAGACAGACAGACAGACAGACAGACAGACAGACAGACAGACAGACAGACAGACAGACAGACAGACAGACAGAGACAGACAGACAGACAGACAGACAGACAGACAGACAGACAGACAGACAGACAGACAGACACACAGACAGACAGACAGACACACAGACAGACAGAGAGAGAGAGAGAGAGACAGACAGACAGACAGACAGACAGACAGATAGACACACACACACATACACGTACAGCACACACACACACATACACACACATACGCACATACACACACATACGCACACGCACGGACACACACACACACACACACACACACACACACACACACACACACACACGTACACGACCCATATCTTAGATAAAAGCCTCACAAAAGTATACCGTTAGTTCTGAGTGGTTGTGATACCTTTGTTGCACTCTGCCGCCCAACTTCATTTGCAACATGAAAGACAAGTCCTTACCACACTGTCCATCCACACTGGATGTTATTTTTTTTATAACTTCCTGGTCGGTTAAAGTTAAAATCACAAGCTATTTGTCGTATTTGTACTTGTAGGCATTTCTATTCACATCCTCTGTACTCAAAACACACGAGCGCACGCGCGCAAGCACACACGCAAACACACACGCACGCACACATGCACACACGAACACATACACACATCACCGTTGTGAAGGTCTTTTGCCTATTAAGAAAGGGAGAAATTAACAAATTCCACTTTTGGGGAGGGAAATCAGGTGAAAGTTCATGCCCAAAAGTGATAACAGCATTTAAAATTTGACTTATTTTTAATCTACAGAGAATGCTTGATATTCACGTCTATAAACGAAAATGTTCCCGCAAAAATTATGCTAAGAAAAACTTCTGCGAGTGTAATGTGACCGGACGGGGCCGCTTGATGGCGCACTGTAGCGTGGAAAATAGTAACCCGTGGAAAACAGTAACGGAAGTCATCGCAGAGTTATCTGCGAGGGACGTGCTTTATGCAATTTACCGCTCCTGCACCTGTTCTTCGCATGGAATATATTCCGACAAACGACGCATTAGTTGCTTTACGAGGTTTTGGTGCATTTGTGTAGTTTAACACATGATGTAGCGTTTAAAAAAGTTTTTCCCCCTGTAAAGCCGTCTCCCCTGCCGGAAATAATATGGGAGTCACCTCCCTGTAGTCTGTTTGTAGTCTGGTTTTATAAAACGCGACCGTTGACTGACTTGGCACGCCCGGGGAGTTATGCTAAGATCCGGCCGCGTAAATATATCTGCGTTTTGTGACAAACGTCTTGCTCGGCGGTACTGTACTCCATGCACCTTAACGGTGCGCGTGATTCGGGTGTAATCTTAAGCTAAACGACGTTCCGAATGTTTCCGACTTCGACCATTTCAGCAGCGCCAATAAACGTTGTTTAGCTTAAGATTACACCCGAATCACGCGCACCGTTAAGGTGCATGGAGTACAGTACCGCCGAGAAAGACGTTTGTCACAAAACGCAGATATATTTACGCGGCCGGATCTTAGCATAACTCCCCGGGCGTGCCAAGTCAGTCAGGCGGAGTGGCGGGTGCCGTCTCTTTTTAGAGTTGAATTTTCAGAAAATCCCTCGCAGATAACTCTGCGATGACTTCCGTTACTGTTTTCCACGGGTTACTATTTTCCACGCTACACGCTCTCTCTCATCTGCTGGAACCCCTCGCTGCTGTAGAAATGGCGACAGAGTGCAAGGGAGGTAACTCCCGTCAGAAGCTTCCTCAGTACCGACGAATTGTCTCCCCCTTGACCACGAACTCCAGAACCGAAAACTCGTCCCGTTTTATGTGTGTGTGGGTTTTTTTTTTGGTGCGCCAGCAACCGCACGTGCGGCACACATTTCGCGACTTCTATTCGAGGTTCTGCTCAGTTCCAGATGTATTCTATATTTCGAGGCTTAATTTCTCATCATCGATGGCATCTCCGGTCTTTCACAGATCGATGTAGTTTCCTAATAATATAGGGATGTAGAACGTCTGTCTTCTCTCGACTTCGGGGGTAGCGCTTTGTGTATTGTATGGAGCTTCCTTCAATGTTCTTTTGTCAAAGTTCTCCATCTCGTATCACAGTCCACTCTATTGTGGTGGAGTGGAATAATGCATGATGGTAGCAGGGCGCTGGTATGAGACAAAATCGTAGCTGCTTTCCACAACTTTATTTTTCACCCATGGGTACAGGAGCTGAAGGATGGTCCGAGGCCTGATGACAATGGCCTGGACCAACCCAAGACCGTGGTGGCAGTAGTCTCTCTAGACCGTGGTGGCAGTGGTCTCTCTAGACCGTGGTGGCAGTGGTCTCTCTAGACCGTGGTGGCAGTGGTCTCTCGTGTCTTGTGTGCCGTTCCCCCTTAAGAAATGAATGCACGAGGTTTTTAGAGAGGTCTGACACACAGGATAGGGGGGTGGGAGAGACAGAAGCAGGGATAACTGAATAGAGGATGAACACATGCAGTAGATGTACAATACACTTGGTGATAGGTGCACCCTATCACATGATTAATTCTCTCACTGCCGCTGTAGACCGAAAAGTCGTATTATGTTATGGCGTTGATTTTTATCCCCAGTACACTGTATTAACATTAGCTATTGACTCCAGCTGGGGTGGTAAGAGTTGGTTGGGAAATATACTCATCACCATCATTACTATTCATATCGCGCTACCTCCGAAAACGATTGCTCGTAGAGCAAAGTTGGACATTCTAGAATGTACATGTGTTAACAGATGTCGTCAATGTCCTGAGTATGAGAAAATAGTGTTCTTTTCGCAGAGGCGTCAGAAAACACCTGCTATAGAGTTCCACGTGTCAGTCCAGCTGATGAAAAGGCTCTGGTTCAGATTCGAAAAATCTCTTGCCTGAAACCAAGACTAAAACACGATGAGGTTTTGATGGCCGCGTATAATACAAAACAAATACAAAACATTAGAAGGTAAAATGTTTTGTATTTTTTTGTATTATATGCGGCCATCAAAACCTCACCGTGTTTTAGACTTTTATTTTAATGCCGTGGCAGTCCCTTGTTTTTGACATTTGAAACCAAGACGTTGTCGTTATTGCTACCTGCGCCAAGAGGTTATTTTTTCATGCCGTTCATTATTCTGTTCGATCGTTATTCGGCAAAAACCTAAAAAAACGTTCACCACGGATTCTGATTAAATTTGATGCAAGGTCAGGGTTCACCTAAGGAAAACCTCGTTGAAGTTTGAAGGTTATCTGTTATCTTGTTTTGGAATTAAACCATAAAGAGAAGTTATATCACTGTAGGCCGTAGGCCGGCGTATGTGTTGCGAGAAACAGAGGAGGAGGAGGAGAGGAGAGCAGTGTTGTTACATCCGCAATCCTCTCGCTTGTGGATCCAGTCCCTTGCGGGACGCTCAGGCTTTCCCAAGCAAGACAACAGTTTCAATGATACTTCTGTACGTATAACTCCCTTTATTAACTTCTGGAGAATTCCTGGCCCCAGACGCTTATCACTCTATGACCTTCTCCACTGGGGGCCCCTGGGGAGGGGGAAGGCAGAAGTTTGCTAGCTGTCATCCAGCTGGTCAGATCTTCAGCCCCCTATCACTCTGACCCTCCGGCCGCAGGGGTCAGAAGTCAGGGGAGAGGAGGGGGGTGGGGTGGGGGTGATGGGAAGCTGTGAGGGAGAGTGAGCGATCTATGAGTATTAGAGAGGGGTATGAGAGAGGCCGAATGCTGGGCGTTATTCACGTTGTTCACGTTATATACCCTCCACTGGGATGCGTGCCAAAGCCTCTCAAACATGAGAACAAAGGAGGGTTGGAACATTCTAGAAGAAAACCTGGTTGTTTCACTTCAGTTCAGTTCAGTCTCTGAACCCTGAGATGGGTTGTTGAGGCACCACTGATGACTTTCGGACAATCTTCCTCCATCGATCTCTATCCTCTGTGGCTCGCTGTGAGTCAGCAAAGGTCAAGCCTGTCCACTCTTTGATGTTGTCTTCCCATCTCTTTCTCTGCCTGCCTCTCCTTCTCCCACCTGGTACGGTACCTTGCAGGATGGTCTTGGCCAGCCCACTGCTTCTTGACACGTGACCACTACTTGTTCCACTACTCACTATATAACTATATGGGGACGTGATTCATGCTGGTTGCTCTGAGATAAGCGGGGAGGGGGTTGGAACAAAGGAGCTATGGTCGGAACATTCTGGCAAGTTCTTTGACTGGGAACAAAAAGATTACAACATATACGTTTCATGCTTAGAGACTGCTAGAGGCGCTAATATTAGCCATACTTCGCAGTGTCAGGCCTGATCAGCAGAACACGCTGTCTGAATTATACAGGTCATGGAAGAGTCTGTAATACATACATGTACTTTCACCACTGTGGCTGCCTTGGCGGATGGATGGATGGATGGATGGATGGATGGATGGATGGATGGATGAATGAATGGAGTTTTACTGCCTATCAGCATTTGTAGGCTATGTAAGGCCGTTGAGCACGAAAATATCAAGAATAATTTAGAATGAGCCAAATCAAGTCACGCTGTCCCTAAATCAACCAAGACACCATCTGTAATTGGCGCCTTACCTCCCCTGCTGCGGTGAATGGCGTCATTTATTTCAGAGGCCGCAATATCGGCATCTAATTCCGCCAAGGACGGTCTCAAGCCCGGCTGCAAAAGGAGGAGAGTTGGGTGTGGGGCTAGCAACCCCACCCCGTAAAAAAGAGCTCGCTACAAAAACGCCAAAAACAGAAGAAACAGACACCTTTATCCTGGGAGAGGAAGGTTCTTCATCGCGAAGACCTATGACGCAGTGTGGTGAAAGCCTAGAGGAAGCCACAAAGCCGACTACCCTTCTGTCAACCAGGAGAACCACCATCGGCACATGGAATGTTAGGACCATGTACGAGTCAGGAAAGACGGCACAGGTAGCAGCAGAAATGAGGAACAACAACTTGAACGTGTTAGGCATCAGCGAGACGCGGTGGACCCAAGCTGGACAGAGACGACTGATGACAGGAGAGCTGTTGCTGTACTCCGGGCATGAAGAGAGCGACACACCCCACACACATGGAGTAGGATTCATGCTGTCCAAGCAGGCACAGAGGGCACTGATTGGATGGGAGGCACACGGCCCCAGGATCATCACAGCATCCTTCCGTACAAAGAAGAGGAAGATCAAGATGCACATCGTCCAATGCTACGCGCCAACAAACGACAGTGAGGAAGAGGACAAGGACCAGTTCTACAGCAGACTGCAAAAGATCCTCGAGACCTTCCCGGACAAGGACGTCACCATCCTCATGGGAGATGTCAACGCCAAGATTGGGTCAGACAATACCGGATATGAACAAATCGTGGGCACCCAGGCTCTAGGAGAAATGAACGAGAATGGGGAGAAGTTTGCGGATATGTGTGCACTCAACAACCTGGTCATCGGAGGCAGCATCTTTCCTCATAAGCGGATCCACAAAAGTACATGGATATCACCGGACAACTTGACAGAGAACCAGATTGACCACGTCTGCATTAACAAGAAATTCAGAAGATCCCTGCCTGCAGGACGTCAGAGTGAGAAGAGGAGCAGACGTGGTGGTGACCAGACTGAAATTGAAGCTGAAGAAGAACCAGACAGACGCGTCAGACAGAAGAGTCAATTACAACATCGGACTCCTGAAATACCACAAGACAAAGGAACAGTTTAGTCTGGCGCTAAAGAACAAGTTTAAAGCACTTCAGGAACTTTTAGAAGAGCAGGAAGACAGTGTAGTCAACATTGTGGCAGAAAGTGAAAGAATCACTAAGATCATCTTGCCAGGACGTAGTGGGTCCAAAGAAACACCGACAGAAGGATTGGATCACAGCAGAGACCTTGAGCAAGATAGAGGATAGGAAGAAGAAGAAGGCGGATGTCAACAACAGCAGAACAAGAACAGCAAAGGCCAAGGCACAAAGAGAATACGCAGAAGCCCACAGAGAAGTGAAGAAGAACATCAGGAAGGATAAAAGAGAGTACATGGACGGGTTGGCAGCCGAGGCGGAGCAGGCAGCGTTCAGCGGCAACATGAAACAGCTGTATGATATCACCAAGCGACTCTCAGGTAAGTTCAGTAGGCCAGAAAGACCCGTCAAAGACAAGCAGGGGAACACCATCAACAGCATAGACCAGCAGCTGAACAGATGGGCCAATCACTTTGAGGAACTCCTGAATAGACCTGCACCCCCGAACCCACCAACCATCGAACCAGCAGACACGGATCTCCCGATCAGCTGCGAGAAGCCGACCAGAGAAGAGATCAGGAAGGCCATCACCCTGATGAAGAACGGGAAAGCGGCGGGTCCTGACGACATTCCAGCAGAGGCACTGAAAGCAGACCTGGATGCGTCAGTGGAGATGCTGTACCCACTCTTCGAGAGAATCTGGGAAGAAGAAGACGTACCGGCAGACTGGAAAGAGGGTTACCTGATCAAGCTTCCCAAGAAAGGTGACCTCAGCAACTGTGACAACTACAGAGGCATCACACTCCTATCTGTGCCTGGCAAGGTCTTCAATCGGGTCCTCTTGGAGAGGATGAAGGATACCGTCGATCCACAGCTGCGAGACGAGCAGGCAGGCTTCCGGCAGAATAGATCCTGCACGGACCAGATTACAACCCTCCGCATTATAGTCGAGCAGTCCCTGGAGTGGAACTCGCCGTTGTACGTCAACTTCGTCGACTATGAGAAGGCGTTTGATAGTGTGGATCGAGAGACCCTCTGGAAGCTCCTTCGGCACTATGGCATCCCAGCCAAGATGATCAACCTCATATATACGGAACTCCTACGAAGGCATGTCATGCAGAGTTATCCATGGAGGGCAGCTTACAGGCAGCTTCCAGGTGCGAACCGGAGTCCGACAAGGATGCTTGTTGTCACCGTTCCTCTTCCTTCTCGCCATTAATTGGATTATGAAGGAATCCACCAGCGAAAGAAGGAACGGAATCAGTGGACCCTGTGGACCCAGCTTGATGATCTAGACTTTGCCGATGACCTCGCTCTCCTTTCCCATAGCCGACAGCAGATGCAGTAGAAGACAGACATCCTGGCAGCCACGTCGACACAGGTTGGCCTCAACATCCACAAGGACAAGGCTAAGATCCTGAAGACCAACTCTACCAGTCACCCTAAATGGAAGTCCCCTGGAAGAAGTTCAGTCCTTCACCTACCTGGGTAGCCTCATCAACCAGGAGGGAGACACAGATGCAGATGTCAAGGCAAGGATCGGCAAAGCAAGGGCCGCCTTCATCCAGCTCAAGAACATCTGGTCTTCCAGAGAGCTGTCTTTGACCACCAAGATCCGATTGTTAAACTCCAACGTCAAGTCGGTCTTACTGTATGGAGCGGAGACCTGGAGGACGACCAAGACCACCATCAGGAAAGTCCAGATCTTCATCAACAGCTGCCTCAGAAGGATTCTTCGTATCCGCTGGCCCGACACCATCAGCAACGCCAACCTTTGGGAAAGGACCCGCCAACTTCCTGCAGAAAAAGAAATCAGGAAGAGACGATGGGGCTGGATAGGGCACACCCTACAGAAACCGCCTACCAACATCACCAGGCAGGCGCTGAGATGGAATCCCCAGGGAAAGCGGAAGAGAGGCCGTCCAAAAAACACCTGGCGGCGTGACCTTCAGGCTGACACCAATAAGATGGGCTACACCTGGAACCAGCTAGAGAGGATGGCCCAGGTCAGAGGACTGTGGAGAGCTGTGGTTGGCGGCCCATACCCTGCTAGGGTCGACGGGCAGTAAGTAAGTAAGTAATATCGGCATCTAACAAGTCAACATCAAAGCGTTCTGAGCCTCTAACTTTTCTGTCCCCCAAACAGCTAGGATTTCTCGAATCTGACTCAGAATCTGCAGCTACTCATACAGTATAGTATGTGAATGCTTTAGCCCAGGAGACATGGCTCTAGCTGTGACCACTATACCGAGAGATTTCATTTGCTTCCAAAATAGCTGTGCTTCGCTGACATGAGATGTGAACGTTTCAGTGGTCTTCCGTCTATATTCATATTTCTTGCGCTTTTACAACTGCTTATATTATATGATTTCGTGATTTCTATACAAACCATACTGTCTTCATGTACGTGGCTGAGAGAGAGATCGAGAGAGAGAGAGAGAGAGAGAGAGAGAGAGAGAGAGAGAAAGAGAGAGAGAGAGAGAGAGAGAGAGAGAGAGAGAGAGAGAGAGAGAGAGAGAGAGAGAGAGAGAGAGGGGAGGGGGGAAGAGGCGATCGAGGGAGGGAGGTGGATGGGAGGGGGGGGGGGAGGGATGGAGGGGGCAAGGGAGGGAGGGAGGGGGCGAGGGAGGGAGGGGCGAGGGATGGAAGGAAGGAGGGAGGTGAAAGGTTGCTGTTTTGTAGACACATGAGAAATATGCTTCGTATAAAAAAGTATTTCTTTCATTTTTATAAGTTGTATCGCACAATAGGAAAACGATGTTCGTATGAGTAAAATTTAACTGGAGTGACAGCAACTTGTAGATGTGTGCTGTGTGTTTGTGTGTTTGTGTGTGTGTGTGTGTGTGTGTGTGTGTGTGTGTGTGTGTGTGTGTGTGTGTGTGTGTGTGTGCGTGAGTGCGGGCGTGCGTGCGTGCGCTTGCGTGTGTGTGCGTGCGTGCGTGCGTGTGTGTGTTTTCCGGCAGCGAAAAACTGTAGGGTCGGTGGCAAAATTATTAGTTGGGTGCCCGGAAAAAACGTTGTTGTTGTTGTTGTTGCCTGAACCATTCATACCAAATCTATAACGTAGATGATGAGGACATCAGTGCAGTTACGCTACCATTTTGGCGCTTTTTTATTTTTATATAAATTATCCATGTAATGCCCATTGTAGTAGCCGTAAGCATAAGATGAGGGGGTGGGGTGTTGTTGGTTTCCATTGTTTTCCATTATTTTCTGTACGAGACGGGCGTCCAGAAAATCCTTGTAATGGGGTGCGTGGTTTAGCCAGCTTACCTAGTTGACAAATAATCGGCTTGAGTCAACATGTGTCAAACATTTTACTACCTTTACATTTGCTTTCATCATGTTGACATGTATTGACACCGGCCTATTCCTCTCAAGATCTTGCAAGGTTCCTTGTGCACCGCGCCCAAGGGGAGATAATTAAATATAAGAACTCTTTACTTTACAGAGATCTGTTTAACTCGACTATATAAGAGATCTCCATCACTGAAGATTTCTAGTGAGTCGACAGAACTTCACAATGGCAGATCGAAACGACCTCGTGCAACAGTTTACTAATGTAACTGGTGCTGATGAAAGCAGAGCTAGGTTTTTTTTAGAATCAGCAAATTGGAATCCTGAGGTAAGTAAATTTTCGCTTTTAATCGCATATTCGCACAATGCAATTTGCTTTGTTTACACCTGCAAGTTATGTCGCGCAGTAGCTTCAGACAGTTACTTTAATTTGTAATCAAATAGTCGGTATATATTTGTCTCTGCGGCGTATTTTCGCGAATTCCAAAAGTAAACTTGAAGATAAGCTTGTGTATTTTTGGGGGGAAGAAGTAGAAGATCATGTTTATCTTCTGTGTCGTGGCGATGAAACTTCTTTGCGGGAAATCGAAGTGTGATAAGCACTGCTGTGTCTAGAAGATTAGCCGACATCAAACTTCTAAGTGTTTTTCTCAACCTGTTTTATGGTTTGTTTGCGTCGTATTAACCTCACATCATGGCTTATTAACTAACTGTAATCGAGGAACAACGGTTCCTAGAGCTTCTTTCAAACAAGCGAGCAAAATCGTGTAAAAACATGGCTGCACGTTTGTATTCGACGCCAAGTTATGGAACTGAGACCATGATGTCATTGTGCTTTCAATTTTGTGCAGTAATTTACAAAGAAAAGATAGTTTGACCTCAGCACATACATTAGAGAGAGAGAGAGAGAGAGAGAGAGAGAGAGAGAGAGAGAGAGATGCACACTCATGGATTTTTGCTGTTTACTTGGCCATCTTTTTATCTCTGTACATGTCTCATTGGTGAAGTTTTGGGAATTTCATAATCTTTCCTCAGAGATATGACACATTATATAAACTGCTCTACAGTTATAAATATAAGACAGGAAAATGTATTCCAAGAGATCTGGAAAATAATGTAACTATAGAACAGCTGCTGCAGTGTTGAAGGATTGTGCTCTGCACTTATTACCCTGTAGTTCTTCCCATGTAACATTAATCATAGATGTCTTGGTATTGCCGATATGGGAAGTTGACCATATTGAAGTGCACAGTCATGGAATACATTGATGCAGACAGCATTTCTTTTATCATGTGGACTGATGTCTTGCAGGTGGCCATTACCACCTTCTTTGAGCAAGATGGAGGCCAGGACGAGGGCATGGACCATGTGGTGGTAGAGAACGAGGATGAACCTGAGGCAGTTCAAGTGAGCACTGGCAGACTCAGCACTGGACCTCCTGCAGGCAGTCGAGACAAGAAGCCTGCTGCCTCCACCAATTCTAGGTACAGCTCTGATGCAAATTCTATTGACAGTGGATGATTCCATGCATCATCTAGAGTAATGGATTTTCTGGATGAAGTGCCAGGATTTTGTCAATGTGATGGTTTTATTTTGGTGAGATGTGTGTGTGTGTGTGTGTGTGTGTGTGTGTGTGTGTGTGTGTGTGTGTGTGTTGGTATTAGAATAATTTGAGGGGTAGGGTGGGTTTTGTGGTTGGTTAGTCTTTTCTCTTTTTTTTCCTTGGTGAGGGTGAGGAGTTGATTATAATTTATAGTCTCATGGTAAATCTTTGGTGTGTGTGTGTGTATTTTTTCTTCTCGTTTTTTTTTTTTTTAAATAGCAGTAATATTAACTTTCATTATACAAGTACAATTAATCAAAAGATAGATGTCACAGCAAAAATATTTATAAGGGGGGGGAATTTTTGTTACGTAAAATGGCAAGAATGACAACAACAAAAGACTTAAGGAAGGCCAGACACGGCAGCTGTTTTAGACCAAAAAAGTGATTTTCGGATTTTTGCAGAATTTGCTTCCTCAACATCTAATCTATACGACTCCAACAATAACATCTTGTAAAAAAAATAGGCAAAAGTCATTAAAACATTATTACAAAAGCGTGGGCTTGGATATTTATGCTAAGGATTCTGAAACATGGCCATTTTTAAAGCCCTCAAACGCATAGCAACGCTTTGGGAAATATGCGATGTTTGGTACCACCAGATAGCTCACGTTTCGAAGCTGTGTTGCCCTGCACTGTCGACAAAAATAGACTTCACTGCGATTGGTCACCAGCATTTGAATGAGCGGCAATGTTTGCGATAGATTTCCATATAAGGCTACGCATTACTATTTCATTGATAGCGTAAGCGTCTGGGTCAAAGTTTAGCCAATCAGAGCACAGCAAACACCTCGTCGATTCACTCGGCCTGCCCACAATGCACCGCGGTTGTAAACAATATGGCTGCATTGTTCCATGCGACTTTTGACTGTTCATCATATTTCAAGGCTATTTCTCGAAATTGATTACTGTTACAATTGTGTTGAGCAAAGAGAATGCCTCGTCCACAGAAACAAAAGCGTCGCCTGCAAGCAAAGCAAGCAGCTGCTGCTAAAAAGGCCAAGACTGAAGGGTTGAATGAGTCAGTGTTACAAATATCGGCTTCGAGTCGAACTTCCGAGTTCGCCGGTTGCTCTCTGCAATAACATATATATTATTAGGTGAAATATATTTCATCAATGTGACTTCAAATGGAATATTTTTACTTCTGTGTGCTGCATATGTATACTTGTAAAAAAGGCCAAGACTGAAGGGTTGAATGAGTCAGTGTTACGAATATCGGCTTCAAGTCGAACTTCGACTTCGAGTTCGCCGGTTGCTCTCAGCAATAACGTATATATTATTAGGTGAAATATATTTCATCAATGTGACTTCAAATGGAATATTTTTACTTCTGTGTGCTGCATATGTATACTTGTGAAAAATCACACTGGATTTTGCTGTCTGCATGGAGCAGGGACCATCAATCTGTAAGTGTTGTTTTAGCCTTCTTTCTTCCCCTTTTTCTGCGTTTTGTGCTTTGTGTGCGTCTTGGTGTCTTCAAATCCCTAAGGCTCAGTAAGTTTTGAAGATAAATACTTCTACTTTGGCACACTGCTAGTTTGGATATTTTTGAAGATAATTACGTTTGCTCATTGACTTAAACCATGTAGTTTCTTCATAAATCATAATCAGGCGGTTAAAACACACACCCGTGTAGGCCTTTTTATAAAAATAAATAAATAAAAATCCATAACCATCCAAATGCATTGAAACAACGTAAATATGTGACCATTGAGGAATTAAACCAATTGCAAGAAACAAAATTGGAATCAGTTTGATAGAATAGAAGTTATAGGCTTTTGATGTTTTTTGTTTGGCGGCCATTTTGGATCGTTGCCATGGAAACTGATGACATATATTATCAGGCATTATCATTTTTTAGCTCCTACATCAGTATACATTTGTTGACTAAAAAGAGATACAAAACAAATGACAGCAAACTTGGTCCAACATTAGCTGCCATGTCTGGCCTTAAGGAAGGCCAGTAGATATACTATAGGCTTATTTTTTAAACCTTTTTTTCCTTTAACAATTACAGTGCCGCGGGCGGATATATCTGCCACGCGGTTTCTTTCCCAAACAGCCATGGTCGGATCTATCAGCCAGAACGATAGGGCCTATTTTTATAGAGACAGTATCGAAGAGTTGAGGGACTTTGAGAGCCCTTTCAACAGTTTAGAACACTAAAAAGACGTAGTTTTCACATCTGCTCGCGCTATTTTGGTTTTTGAAAGCTGTGGATTTTTCTGCTAATTTCGTGTGATTGATCAAAACAGGTCGAGTTTTGTTTACATCATCATAGACTATGAAGTATTAGTCAAATTTTTCTTTGATTTTGACTTGGAGGAGGAGTTTTTTGGGGTTTGAGGATGAAGAGGATCTCTTGGAGAGTGTCCAAGAGACAATCGTAGTGCATGATTCCGAGGTTTCAGCATGTGAGGAAGAAATTCTGACGATTGCTCCGAATGGATATGACCATCAGTGGTTACCATTGATTACTGTTGAGCCTGGCCCAGCTCTTGTTCCCGATGGACTGTCTAAGATGGAATATTTCGGTTTATTTTTCACCGACGATGTCTTGGATCTCATTCAGTCATTGTCGAAGAAACAAACCGATACCAGGCTAAGATGTTGTCAAAGAACGAAGGGGGAGTGGGAGAATATTCTCTCCTTCGACAATGGACGCCATCTTCTCTGACCAAACGCAAATAGATACTAGATGAAGTACAATTGCAAGTACTGAAGATTGCCTTTGTATCAGTGTCCCTGCTTTGTCAGATAGCATTTTCTGATAACTTTCAAGGTTGCCTGCACTCTTTTTCTTCACAAAGAGTAACATTTGTAGAGATTTTGGAATAGAGCAAGCTGCAAACTATATATGGTGAGTTCTGATTTTTGATTTCCACATTTTGAATATTTTTTGGTGAGTTTGCCTTCCTAATTAGCCAAATTCTAGTGCATCAGAAAGAGCATGGAATTTTCTGTTAGAACACCAACAATCATAATTTTTGGTTTAATAAAGAAATTTTCATGTAATTTCAAACTAAAGAAGGGTCGTTTTTTCCTGTACGCTGAAAAAAGAATCTGGCTGTAGGGGGAAGAAAGGCCCAAAATAGCTGGCGTTCTAAAGGCTAAAGAGGAGGCCAGATTGAGACGGCACTTTTGAGTGTGTTTAAAAAACACACCACATGTATGCAGTGCATTTATCTTCAGGACATGAATCAAAATTTGTCTTTTGATGAAAATACTTTTTATGTAACTAATACTGTAATAAATTCCTTGAGTGCTCAAAGGGCAAGGAAAATGACAGCACAAAGTTCATTGTTTACTTTTGATTTTCTGTCTTTCTTTTTTTTAATGCGTGACAATAAAAAAGTTTAGGTCAACAAAAAAATAATAGGGTCGGTCAGGTTATCATAATTGCAACTTTTGTGTGTGACCTCGCGATATGAGGTTTTGGAATGCAAAATGATTTATTTTTATATTCCTGTTAATGGTTTACAGGTCTTTTTACTTACAAATGAAATGATACAACTGTATAGTCTCAAAGATTGAAGAGATAAAAACGTCAAGAAGTTTCTTTTCCACTTTTATTTCTTTTAGTTTTGCACTTAGCTTTACCTGTTGGAAAGATCCACCTGTTATACTATATAGTACAGGCTAATATTTGAAAATGTTTGCTTTCACTTGTGCGCATGTTTATTATACAAAGATGTAAGTGTGTTCGTGTACATGTTTGTGTGTATGTATATATGTATTTGTGTATGGGGATATCTGGAAACATGCTTGCGCTAGTGCATGTGTGTTTGAAAGTGCATGCACTTTTGTAACAGGGACAGCTTTGATCTTGACAGGTTTGCCACCTTGTGTGTTTGAAAGTGCATGCACTTTTGTAACAGGGACAGCTTTGATCTTGACAGGTTTGCCACCTTGTCCTCCCTGAAAGGACAGGAGGAGTCCAGCTCTGATGAAGAGGAGGGCGAAGCTTTCTATGCAGGAGGGTCAGACACAAGGCAAGTGCAACTTACACCAGCTCTGCGACAGTGCATGCTTCCCACGCCCTACTAGCAAACCATTCCTGCTCACATCAGAAGAAAAAATGTGTGCATGAGTGCATGTGTGTTTGTGTATGTGTGTGTGTTTGCATGTGTGTGTGTGTGTGTTTGCATGTGTGTGTGTGTGTTTGCATGTGTGTGTTTGTGTTTGCACATGTGTGTGTGCTTGTTTGTATGTGTGTTTGTGTTTGTGTGTGTGTGTGTTTGTGTTTGCATGTGTGTGTGTATGTTTGTATGTGTGTGTGTGTTTGCATGTGTGTTTGTGTTTACGTGTGTGTGTGTATGTGCGTGTGTGTGTGTTTGCATGTGTGTGTGTGTGTGTGTGTGTTTGCATGTGTGTGTGTGTGTGTGTGTTTGCATGTGTGTTTGTGTTTGCAATTGTGTGTGTGTGTACACATGAGTGTGAACAGTGTGTGTGTTTGTGTGTATTAATGCTCCTGCCTCTAGACTGTATAGACCATGTTTTTCAATAGTATGCTTGGGGCTACCCCTGGCTGAGCTACTTGGGGCTACCCCTGGCTGAGCTACTTGGGGCTACCCCTGGCTGAGCTACTTGGGGCCATCCCTGGCTGAGCTACTTGGGGCCATCCCTGGCTGAGCTACTTGGGGCTACCCCTGGCTGAGCTACTTGGGGCTACCCCTGGCTGAGCTACTTGAGGCCACCCCTGGCTGAGCTACTTGGGGCCATCCCTGGCTGAGCTACTTGGGGCTACCCCTGGCTGAGCTACTTGGGGCCACCCCTGGCTGAGCTACTTGGGGCTACCCCTGGCTGAGCTACTTGGGGCTACCCCTGGCTGAGCTACTTGGGGCTACCCCTGGCTGAGCTACTTGGGGCCATCCCTGGCTGAGCTACTTGGGGCTACTCCTGGCTGAGCTACTTGGGGCTACCCCTGGCTGAGCTACTTGGGGCTACCCCTGGCTGAGCTACTGGAGCAGGCCCTGAAAGCCCAGCAGCCGGGGCTGCAAGCTGACGAGGGGGCTGCAAGCTGACGAGGGGGCTGCAAGCTGACGAGGGGGCTGCAAGCTGACGAGGGGGCTGCAAGCTGACGAGGGGGCTGCAAGCTGACGAGGGGGCTGCAAGCTGACGAGGGGGCTGCAAGCTGACGAGGGGGCTGCAAGCTGACGAGGGGGCTGCAAGCTGACGAGGGGGCTGCAAGCTGACGAGGGGGCATGGAGCTGTTCCAGGCATATGCTACGTCTGCCTTAGTTTCATGCTGGTACCTCATCATGCTACGTTTTCTCTTTGCAGTGGTCAGCAGGTGCTCGGACCGCCAAAGAAGAAGAAGAATCCTGCAGAAGACCTCTTCAGAGCTGCCCGAGAGTGAGTAACATTTTTTACTCACATGCGAAGCAAAAGTGAGTCTATGTACTCAGCCGTGTCGTTTGTCCGTCCGTCCGTCCGTCCGTCCGTCCGTCCGTCCGTCCGTCCGTCCGTCCGGGCGTAAAAAACTTAAACGTTGGATTTTTCTCGGAGACTATTGAGTCTATCAATATCAAATGTGGCATGATGGTGTATGATGACAAGGCCTCAAAAAACATACATAGTGACTTGACCTTGCTTCAAGGTCAAGGTCACAGGAGCCATAAATGTGGTCTCAAAAACAGTCATTTTTCACATTTTCCCAATTTTCTCCCACGTTATTGAGAATGGCGACCTTAGCTACAAGTGGTATATAGGTCAAAGCAAGCCCTATCTTTTGATACCAGTTTGGTTGACCTTGCTTCAAGGTCAAGGTCACAGGAGCTCTTCAAAGTTGGATTGTATACATATTTTGAAGTGACCTTGACCCTGAACTATGGAAGATAACTGTTTGAAACTGAATAATTATGTGGGGCACATGTTATACTTTCATCATGAGACACATTTGTTCACATATCATCAAGGTCAAGGTCACTTTGACCCTTATGAAATGTGACCAAAATGTGGTAGTGAACCACTAAAAGTGACTATATCTCATGGTAGAAAGTGCCAATAAGCACCATTGTGCTTCCTATGTCTTGAATTAACAGCTTTGTGTTGCATGACCTTGGATGACCTTGACCTTGGGTCAAGGTCACATGTATTTTGGTAGGAAAAATGTGTAAAGCATTTCTTTGTGTATGATGTCATTGGTAGGTTTAGTTGTTTGACCTTGACCTTGAAGGTCGCCTGAAGGTCAAGGTCATATAAAGGTCAAGGTCAAGCATGTGAGTCGTATGGGCTTTGCCCTTCTTGTTCTTTATTGCTGCTGTGCAGTTTGTCAGCAAGTCAGGAGTCATGGCCCAATTTCAGCCAAGATGGTGGACATCCCTGGGCTTGAAGGGTGACTAGAACTGTGCATCTTTCTCTTTGATCAGAGGTGAATGTAATTTGCTGAGGTGGGAAAATACATGTAGATATGCAATGGTAGCACTGGCGTTCATGAACCAAGTGCCCAAAGTGCATTCAAGCATTTGGTTTCTTGAACAGCCTACTGGCATCACTTCCCCAAGGTCATCACTTGACTTGACCACTGAATGGAGAACAAGATGGAGGAAGGAAACAGGAGAGATAGCAGCTGAGGTGTAGCTGATGGTGGGGTCAGTGTGGGAAGCAGCAAGCGGCAGAGAAAGGCATTTTGGGACATCATAGATCAAGCCACAGATCAAGGAGGTGTTAAAGGAAAAGCAAATTATTTGAACTCTTGTATTCATGGGTAAAAAAATCATAGATTGGTTTTGGTGATGATGACGACAGTGAACAATTAACTTTTTTGTTTGTTTGGTTTTTTTTTGGTTTACTTTCTCTACCACATGGTGAATTATTATCATGATCTTAATGTTATTCACTCTTCAACTCCACTTTGCTTGCAGATACTGAAGTTAATGGCACACATTTTTGTGTGCCCTTTTTATATCACACACAAACTCTCCCTTAAAGTTAAAGCTTTTTTCTTAATGTTCTCTTATATGATAATGCAGCCAATTTGCATAGGAGTCATATTATGCACATACATATTATGCACTTATATATTTCGAAGAGATTTTGATTAAGTCCTCTTTTGGAGAGAGATCAACACTGGCAGATGATGAGAAAAAAGATGCATCAGAGAGCTCATTTGTGCAATGGAATCTGCTCTAGATTTTGTCAGTCAAAAGTAGGCCTGTTCAGTCACAAGCGGGCCTGCAGAAAAAGTCATTTGATCACTGACTTCCCTTTTTTCTTCACATCCATACACTGCCCTATTGCTCTCTATCAGTTGAACATAGTTTAGCATTTTCTGATCTGACTGTGTGGTAAGTTTAGGGAGCTTGTTTCATATTGGCTGTTTTTCTTAATTAAAAGGCATTACCTCTGATTATTGAAAACTGAAACCCAAGAGTTTATGTTGAAGTTTTTTTTGAGATTTTAAACCCAGACTCTGACTTTCCTTAGGATGTCATGACATGACCTGTACTTCACACCATCAAGCAGCTCTGGGTGTATGTCCTACTCCTCTATACATCACCACCATTTCCCTTTACTTCTGACCAGTGGTTGTAGACTGATTTATCTCTGTCATCATCTTTCCCAGTGAGCTTCCTGGCCCATGGACCCTCAGAGTTCACAAGCTTATAAAGCCCTTGCTGTCATAACTTGTTTTCTTGTGAACAGGCATGGTGCCACTCCTGTTGAGCCGGAGCAGCCTACCGCCCAGAGAGGCTCTGCTTTCCGTGGTACGGGCTACCGCCTTGGGGAGACAGAGGAAGACTCTTCTGTTGTTTCAGGCCTTCCTGTCCGGGATAAGTCAAGACAGGTGGGAAAGATCCGTTTCATCTCTTGGTGCTTGCTTCACTTGAATGGTTTGAAGCTCAAGGGGAAAGAACCTTTGAATTTGAGGACTCACTTGTGTTCTTGCTGAAGTGTATTAACCTCTTCACTGCCGTATACATTACATGCCATATGCCGGGAACGGTTTTTGCGTTTACTGTTCCTGTCTTTGTTCAGTCATAGTATTTTTGTTTTCCAGAGAACTGCTTTGAAATTTTGCTCAAAGACACAGAGGACATTAATAATCAAACTCATCCTCCCCACCGATGTCCTCTCCATCATAAAAATCCTCCTCACCACTATCAGGATCATTGAAAAGTTCATTCAGCACTTCCAGTGCTGACAAACGAGGTCTATAGCTTCTCTCAGAAGCCATTTCATGATCAAATCAATCAAAATTGCAAGAAAAATACTGCTGAGGAAGCTGATGAAGCCCTAAGGGACGTAACTCTAACAGCTACAGACACTGGTTCAAAGTATTTAGAGTTTCCTCCCTTGCAATCAAGACCCGAGACTGTACTGGGACATAGCACAGCGGGAGCAGTCGAGGCCCAAATTAGTTTTGGGCGAAGCAGGGAAGGGGTTAAGATGCACTGGTCTGTTGTGCTGAAGGCAAAATGGGACCCAGTGGGAGGTGGTTGGTTGCAAGTTCAGGTCAGTAGATGGAGGAGATCAGTTGCTAATATTCACTTGTTCCATATTTATCTTGCTGTCTGACTCTTTTGCAACTACCCTACTCAGAATGATTATTTTGGCCTTCAGCAATTTGCAGTCAGAGGTCATAACACCACTTTGAATTAAATGGAGGGAGTCCATGCACAAAGAATGAAAAGTAAACCTTGATAGTAAAGGAGAGTGATGCAGCAGAGCATCTTGAAAGAGTGAAAGTCTTTCTCAGGGTTGCAATTTGTTACAAGAGACGAGTAATTCCCTTTAACATGAATACATTGTACTGTCTCCCTCCTTCCGCTATGCAACCCTTATATTGAACAACATGACTGATTGTAACTAAACGTTGAATCTGCTGAAGGCTGTTTCAGCTACAGGGTGATTTGCAAGGAGTGACATGAACACATGATGTTCTGACTGCAGGTTGACATGGTCTTGAGGCTGTGGAAGAACGGCTTCACTGTGGATAACGGTGAACTCCGAGACCACAAAGACCCTGCCAACCGAGAATTCATCGAGGCCGTCGCTCGAGGGTAAGTCTGTCAGGACTGTATTTGCATGT
>JAWQFJ010001619.1:107500-122500 GCA_034096865.1 Theodoxus fluviatilis
GTATGACTGGTGATACATATTGAAGACAGAAATGTCCACTGGTCATCTCTCCAAGCTGTTTGGTCTAACACCTTCTTCACCAGTAGTCATGTATTTCATGTGCTTATAACTCAAGCAGTAGTTTCCATCAGAAACTGTTTCAGCCAGGGGAAATAAATCGTACCGGTCAACACCTCATCGTGGCCAATGATACTGTAAATGGCCATTTTGAAAACCCCATAGAAATCTTGACCTTTGAATCCAGAATTTCAGTGTTGGCTTTTTCTCCTAACACTATTTGCTCTTCAGTTGAAATGTAGTGTATCTCTTGTGGTGGGTGACCTTTACACATGGACGTCTTTTTAGGTTGTCTGGAATTGAGGGTCCGAGTGACTGATGGATGCATAATGTGCTCTTTGGCTGAAAACTCCAATCGTGATTTATCACTCCATGGCTGCAAAATGTGAAAGTTTGTGTGATGACCTCTCATGATCTGGTGGACCTCTCCTCTTCTAAAGGTAAAAACATTTCTGTCACTAGTTCATGAACAGGTTCTCCGTGAAATTAAAGAATGAGCTCTGTAGGTAGACCAGTTACCAAACCCAATTCCTCGACCCCCAAATCAAGTTGCTGTCATGTTTGTGAGTTCTTTTTACTTTGTGGGAAAATGCGAATTGAAGTTGAATAAAGTGTATCACTTCAAATCTGTTCATTGTCTGTGGTTTGTGCCCTAAGTTTTGGTTAAGGCAGGTTTCACGATAACTGAGCTCTTGGATGTGTGTAAACTTTGTGTTCAAATTACTTGTTTACTGTGTTGATTTTCATTATTTTTTCTGTTGTGCACGCATCAGAGTAATAATTGAAATAAAAAATTGAAAATGAAAAAAAAAAAAGTTTGAGCATGTGCTTGCGAGAGCGTTTTTTTAAAAGCGATCGTGTGAATCTTGACAGACGGCATTTACTTTCTGTGTCATGACCACATTTCGAAGTTTGAGTGCAGACACGAAAACAACACCCAAATTTAATAACAACTGTGTTATTCAATCCAGCTATCATCAATTTAAGTCTCTGAATCAACAAAATAAAAAATAAAAATGAATTAGAACGTTAAAAGCCCCAATGGAAAATTTTCGCCAATCAGCAGAAGTCGTCTGTCAGAAAAAACGCACGTGCCTTCCCTGCAAGGCAGGCCTATTTTTACAGATCGGATGCCTTTTTTACGTTGTTATTTTTGCTTGTTGGTATTATTTCATGGATAATCTGCATCGGAAAGTCGTTATTTCAGCAACAGAATTAAAAAGTCGCAAAAAGGAAGCATTTTCTTCGATCTCTGACCAGCGTCTGTCAGGTGACGCAACGATCAGCAGCTTTCAGTTTATTTCGGAAATTTCCAAGTATTTTACCGTACGTGACGAACAAGCACGCGAGATCGTTTGAAAATAAAAGAGAACGAGACACATCGCAGAGAGAAACACGTTTCACCGTTTTTAGTGCCTTTTGGTCGAGTTTTGCTGTGTCTGTCAGCAACGATCAACAACCAAACGATCGAAACAGTGACACACGCGAACAGATTTCCGTCGTTTGTGGCAGGTAAGTGATGGATTCTTGAGTATGTTTGCAGAATTTCGAAAGCAAAAACGTTTTTCTTTTGTCTCCCATACTTGTAATGGTTTACTTTGCACTCGTTATTGTGAAAACCGACAGTTTGTGGGTACCAGCAGTTAATCCTGGCTATCACTGGCGACGCTGACAGATTGGAATGTCGAACGTACACAGGCGGAGTTGGCGATTGCTGACTAAGCTTACAATTGGGCTAGTCCACTGTTGCGGCACCCCTCTCGCTCAAGCTATTTTTAGAATGCCGTTGTCTCTCAATCGCTGCTCAGCAGTTTGGAATGCTCTCGCAGGGGGTGTTGGGTCAAGAGTACGCAGGTGCTGAGCACCTTCATTTGTGTTAAACTCAAAACTTGATTTTTGATGAAGTAGCAAAGGCTGTGTGCCCCCTTAAAGCTTGCATGTATGCATTTCTGATTGCTTTTCTATGGCCATAAGTTAGGTTGTACTGAAATTGAAGAAGTTTGGGATTGTTTTCCTTGAAGCAAGTAACTGCGAGTTTGACCCCGTTTTTGATTTTTTTTTTGGGGGGTGGGGGGGTTCGTTTGAGTCCATCCATGTCATTGTGATTGAGTCAAATATCTATCTGTTATGTGGATATGATTTATAGATGTTTGGTTTTCAATTTTAGAATGATTTCTTTATCTAGTGATGACTCCTGAGGTCTACAGGAAACGGAAAAGACGGAATTATTCTAAATTTAGCGTCATTTATCTGTCAACCATCCTTCTGATCAATGTTGTCACTTTTATTGCAAGTTTACTACTTTTCTTAAGGTGTACATAGTGTATGTTAAAGATGATTGTCATTGGTTGCTTCCAAACAACATTTTGTAGCAGTTATGATGCACTGAAGTTGTAAAAGCATTTTTTGTGGTTTCAGGATATATCGTCTTTGAACATCAATAACTTTGGAAATAAGTATGTTCATATACATTTTTTTACTGTTTTAGGTAGAAATAAAGTTGAACTTTTTGTGCAAACTGTTTTTGGGCCCCTGGTTGACTTTTTATTTTTCATGAATGATTGGGTGTATTGGTAAACTGCAGTATGCAATATCGTGAAACCTGCCTTAAGGTAATATGGGGGAGGGGTGTGTGTGTGTGAAGGGTCAGTGAATCTGAACTTTTTTCTTTTCCTTTGCTTCATTTTAGAGGTCAGATTTAACATAAACCAAAATTTCTTTCATTGAAAACAGTTTTTAAACTTACCGTAGGGGATTCCCCGAGTGCTCATAGGGCAGGAAAGATGAGATAGCTCTCATTTCATTGTGTTCTGTCAATTTCCTTTTTTTTGCATGATTAAAAAAAGAAGTTGAGGGTTGGCAGGTAAAAATAGGGTCGGTCTGGTTACTGCAACTTTTTTTCTCCTTAGCATTGATTCATTCAACTACGGTAACTGGATGACGAGAAATTTAGATCAATTCTAGTACAAGCAGTCACAGCTCAGAAATGGTAGATTGAGGACTTATAAAAGAAGAATGTGCAGACCTGTAATATAGACGGGGCTCAAATCCAGTTGCCAGTGCATTTTCCTTGGTCAGTCTGAGCAGCTGGTAAACAGGAAGTGCAGGGCAGCACACATCTACCAGTCAAGTGTGGATACATGCTAAATCTTGCATTGCACCTCTCCATCAAAGCAGGGAATCGGACACCTGTGGAGATTCCTCCATCACATCTTGTATGTACATGTCCACTCTCCACTGATCACAGCTTGAGAATCAGTGCCTTTACTATAGTGATGCAGGTACGCACGTTGAAAAGGTGCCAATTCTGTGCCCTGTTGTGCATGCTTTCAACTCTCCCATCCATCAGTCCACTATTCATATGCTGTCTGCTCTGACAGACTGCCTGTGCAACAGGTTGACATAAAAGGAAGTGTCACGGGAAAAATCGTCATGCGAGTCCCTTGGGCAGATGGCCGACAGCAGCTGTTACCTGAGCATTTGCACAATCAATGGGAGATTTGCCAAGGGCAGGTTGCACATGTACCGGAGAGCCTGGTCATGCACTCGGACGTGTAGTGCCAGCACTGCAGCTGTGCACAGCACACGCTCTTGATCCCACTCCAATCCCCAGCAGTCAAGAGGTTTACCAAACCAATGAAGAATCAAAGCACTCCTGTAACTGCCACACTGAAGTGTCTCAGTGGCTCTTATTGAGGCTTTCAGTGCAGAGGAAGTTATTTCAACATAGCATGCCAAAGGGAGGTGAGGAAAAGGTGAATAGTGTTACATGATTTTACTTAAGGTGCGGGAGAATTGTTTGTGGTCAATTTCAACCCGCCAAGAGCTTGTACATCAACCAATGTTATCATATAGCAAATGTACAGGCTGTTTAATTTTGAGGATTTCCATCCCGCCTGATACATGAATGACGCACTCCTCAAATAAGATGAATATGCATGTGGAATAGCTTCCTGTTTGACAAGTGGGCCACTGAGTGAATGGAGATGAATTAACAAGCTTAACACTTAAGTCCCTGTAACACCTTTCTCCACCTTTGACTAGTAGTCCTGTTCTGCCCATTTTTCATAGCTTCTTTGCAAGATGGGCAATTAAACTGTGCATCTACATTACAGGGACTTAATAGTTAATCTCTGAAAAGTAGCCTAAGATGGACAGAACAGGAACACCATCAAGGGTGGTTAAAGGTGCTACAGGGACTTCCTAAGAAGGACAGAACAGGAACACCATCAAGGGTGGTTAAAGGTGCTACAGGGACTTCCTAAGAAGGACAGAACAGGAACACCATCAAGGGTGGTTAAAGGTGCTACAGGGACTTCCTAAGAAGGACAGAACAGGAACACCATCAAGGGTGGTTAAAGGTGCTACAGGGACTTCCTAAGAAGGACAGAACAGGAACACCATCAAGGGTGGTTAAAGGTGCTACAGGGACTTCCTAAGAAGGACAGAACAGGAACACCATCAAGGGTGGTTAAAGGTGCTACAGGGACTTCCTAAGATGGACAGAACAGGAACACCATCAAGGGTGGTTAAAGGTGCTACAGGGACTTCCTAAGATGGACAGAACAGGAACACCATCAAGGGTGGTTAAAGGTGCTACAGGGACTTGAGAGTTAATTAATTTTGCCACAAACGCCCCAGTTTCAAGCTTGCAATGATGAAGCACTCGCAACAGATTTAATTCCATAAGCATATCTAGGTTGACAATAACATACACATGATAACAATCTTGCAGATGGGTTGGGGGGGGGGGGGGTTGGAGGAGGGGGGGGGGGTTTCAAGGAGACAAGGAAATATTGATAAAATATGACCATGATAATTAAACCAAAGATGGTGTATACACCATGCCCTCCAATGAACCCAACAAATGCAGTAGCGCTAGACACGTACTGTGGGCCACTCGGAGGAAGCCCGTCAGTAACAGAAGGATGCAACATGCTTAGGCAAGAAGACTGATGACTTGCATGATGCTTTTTGTCTGTGTGTGTGTGTGTGTGTGTGAGTGTAAAATTCTGTCCAAGATCTACCCTGGGGTGACAACGTCCTGAGTATTGGAGGTAAGGATGGTCCCACCTACAGGTGGAATAATTGGGGAAATAATGACTTGGCTGGATCTTACTCTAACCAGCTCTAGAAATTGTTGTGATCAATGGTCCAACATAGCCTACAAAGGCTGGCATAGGTGGGCAATGAAACCCCAGCCAGCCAGCCATCCCTATGAAATTCATGTGCGGCGAATAACGAGGGAATTCAAGACTTGGCTTGATCTTACTCTAATCAGCTCTAGCGATTTTGATGATCAATGGCCTTACATAGTTTACAAAGGCTGATAGGCTGTGAAACTCATTCATTACGAGGTCTCCTATGCGCGGCAAAATACACCACCCTAAGAAGCATGATATGCCATTGAAACAAAGCAACCGAAACAGATTAATACCAACTTTCACACAATTAACAAAACTGTGCAAATAACAAAACTTAGCTATATAACACTCCGGAGCCAAACATATTGTCGTTTATTGAAATTACCCAAGTTGACATTACTTTGGCAATCTGGAGATAATAAATGTGCATTAAATGCACAACTTTTCTCATTTCCTCTTCCTTGCATCTGCAATGCTATGAGGTAACAGCTGTAAAACACTAGAAGGAAAGCAGTTAATTGAACATCACATCACCATAACAAGTTTCCAAGGGCAACTTTTTTTGCTCCCTTACTACACTACTTTACCTTGTGGCACCCAACCAACTGCTTGAACTGAAGTTATCACTAGACTAAAACACAGACATGCATCAAGAGAAATCCACAGAGATGGGCTCAGAGCTAATACTCTCTCCCTACAATCCTTTCATTGCTATGTACATTCTTAACCTTTCATCACCAAACATAGGGGAGTTAATTCAATTCTTTAAAATGTTTGAAGAACTTCAAGCAGACATAAAAGAAATATAAGGCAGCAATGTAGGGTTGCAATGGGTGCTGCAGGGGTTAAAGGGTTAATTAAGACATGATGCATCCTTAAATACATGTACAGCAGAAATGCACTTGAAGTTGAAGAGTTGAAGCTCATACAGGGTATCCACACATCACTTACAGGACAACGTCAGGGGAAAAAAACCTGCTATGATTTTAATTTAACACATCAACATAGCAGTTGTACATGTCACTGGTTTTTCTCAGGCTACAGCACAGAAGCTGACGATGTGGTTTCTATACCATGCACAAACATGGGACACAACGAAAAGGGGAAGGAAGGGAAGGTTTGGGGGGGTGGGGGGTGGGGGGGTGGCGTGAACAGGAAAGGCTTGGTAAAGCAGTTCATTTAGAATCACTGAATGACGTGTATAACTATGTGGGGATTTTCAATTGCACCCTTTCAAAAGTTCTCATTTTCACATTTGGCGATGATGGAGTGAATAGCAACCTATGCCAAGCAAAAGCAGTTCCTCCACCTGGTGCCACAACTATTAGTCAACATACTGCTCAAAAACATTCAGTCCTAAAAAATATATCTTATGCCAACTTAGAACTTTCACACCAATAAGATTATTTACTGTTCCTCTACATGTAACCACTTTTACTGGTACTATCAAAACATTTTTGTCATGGCTGCAGCAGTGCAATTTCCAACAGATGTCCATTGTATGAAGACAGCAAAAACAACTGGTTGATGGTGAAATAATTATTTGCATGTTTAAACAAAGGCTATGAGGCTTTAAAAGGAGGGGGAGGATGAGCGAGGACAGAAGAGGAGGACAGAGGAGGAGAAGGGCAGAACAAAGATAGAACAAGAGCAGAGGAGAGGGAGAGAGGAGGAGGAGAAAGAGAAGAGGAAGAGAGTGAGGAGGAAGAGAACTACGATGAGGACAAGAAAGGAGGAGGAAAAGAGATGAGGACGAGGATTTATGAACAAGAAAATTTGAGAAGGAGTATTCATATCTAAAAGAAACATGTCGTGCTGTTGACAGAGTTAAGAGAAAGCTCCAACACTGAAATTCCCTCAGAAAAAAACAAACAAATAAACATCAACACTGCACTTGGACAGGCCAACAAGGATGTCAGGAAGCATGTCATTGAGTGCAACACTAGAGAACATCCGGTGCCTGTGCTCCCAACAAAGCAGCAGGCCTAGATAAGCCAGTGAAGGTATGCATGACTTTTAAATGTGTATAAGTACTGGAAGCTAGAGTACTGGCTATTATTTTCATAACTGAAACTGACATCATCATCATGGTTTTCTTCATCATCACCATTGCCATCATTGCATGATATCATCATCAGCATCACTACCACAACTGCCTTCACTACGAAATCATAGAAACTACAATCAACATCATCATCTTTCCCACCACCACTACCATCACCTTTACCACCATCACCATAGTCATCACTATAACATTAAACGCCAACACTTTCCGTGTCATGAAATCTAAACATACTCGATGCCAAAATTTTAAAATCAGTAGTGCTCCATGAGCACTTCTTTCAGGAGACATTATGTTGTTACTTTTTAAAAACTAGTTGCCATGAACTTGAGTTTCAGAGACATACAAAATGGGGTTTTTCCCATAAACAACTCTCTCCAGTTAAGATGGGTTACGGTCAACCAATACAAACATTAACGTGCTGTGCTGTGGAGAGGAAATAAATACATTTTCACACTGTAATATAAGCCATACATACATATATTATTACAGTTATCATTTAATAAGGGCATGAGCACATACTTTCTTAAAGCCAATGATCATAAGTAATTCATCATGTGACAGAATCGACACTAGCAAATAAGAATGTGGATTAAGTGAGCAAAATTCCCAACCATTCATTCAATTGTTCAGTTATTCATTCAATCATACATCCATCCATTATATTCAATCACTCATTTGTTCTTTCACTCATCCTTACATTCATTCATAATTTGCAATGAACCACCTTATGGTTGCATGTAATATTACTTGTGATACTTGGTACAGAACAGCTTTGAATATCTATTTAGCACCCATTACTCATGTTCATACGTCAGCAAATCATTGATCAAAAGTGCTGGCAAATTAGCATCACAAAAAGATGACCTTATGTGTTAGTTGTTCGTACTGGCAGACACTCAGAAGTGAGCATGCTTTAATCGCACCATGAGAGGTGTACAATCATCAACTGAAACAGAGGAAAAGATCTGATCTTCCTAAGATGTTTAAGTACTGATAACTCTATTCCTGCATCCACCCAACCATATATCAACTGTTGAAATGGCACCATACTGCACCTCACTCCACAGTCCACTAGAGAGGAGCCACACCATCAAGTTGATAGATCTGCCAGCCCCTGACACTTCAGTTGAGGCAATGACTGAGAAGGCCTGTTAATTAGTTCATACAAAGGAGAATCATTCATTCTCTCATATGCTGCTTGCACAGACTGCCCCACGATGGTAAAACCAAGTTACCCATAAAATGAACACAGACACAGCCCACAAAACGGCAATGCAATGAAGATGTCAAGAACAGGAAACCAGTTTTGGCAAGCACACAAACTAGCAAACACTGGTTTGGTAAGCCGACGGTGATCATTTCAGTCTTTCTTCTCCTTCTAAAGGGTTGACAAAGCTATTACTTTTTCTCTTCTTTCAAGAATAAACTACAATTGAAGTCCTTCTCAATGACATTGCTCATCTGGGAGGTGTAAATAAAAGGGGGGGAAATCTAAATCAACTAGTCAGCAACATAAATGCCTTAGAGACAAAGCAACATGTAATGAAAATGATGCAGACAGCCAGAGTTGGCATGAGTAACAATGACAGAACTAAACAGACAGAGAACCATGTTTTCTGGTCCTCCCCAACCCCTGGACAGAGATGACAATGCAACAACTAGACCATGGGCATGCACACATCTTAGCAGGATGTTCATAAGTTACAGGGTGACCCAGTGAGGTAATCAAAGGCGGATGCTAGCAGCATGCCTCTCGCACTAATCTGGCCCAAATGAGATCTGTCCTGGGCCTCCCTTCTTCATGTATCGTCGATAACTCTTGTACCGAGCATTCTCCGCCAGCTTGGACTTCATCTCGTCCTCCTTCTGCTGTTTCCACTCCTATGTCAACAGAAACATGCAGGGATTTAAGAAAACTTGGTATTAAGTTCAGGGAATCCATCAATGCTTCAAGAATAAAGTAAGAGGACAGAGGAAAGTCTTTATGATAGGGAATAACGATGTGGACTTGAGGGCAAAAGAAAGAGAGACATCAGTCATGTCAAATAAACAAAGCATCAGAACCTGGGACAAAGAAAGAGCAAGTCTTCCCTCAGGATGTCTTCTTAGTTTCTCGCCACAGTCAGCCAAGGTGGTACAAAAAGAAAGAAACAGACAGACAGACAGACACAGACAGGCAGACAGAGAGACAGATACAAATAAATGAGTGAATAAATACAGATGTACCAGTCATTGAATTTAACTATCTTGAAAAGTTATAGAGTCCTTGGCAGCTTAGAAGTTTCAGAGAAAATACTAATATATCTTTTTAAAATTTTAATTAACCTTATCAGTATTTCAATGGAGTGCTC
The DNA here is from genome assembly GCA_034096865.1 of Theodoxus fluviatilis. Taxonomy (NCBI): domain Eukaryota; kingdom Metazoa; phylum Mollusca; class Gastropoda; order Cycloneritida; family Neritidae; genus Theodoxus; species Theodoxus fluviatilis. Next base: position 117,118 of record JAWQFJ010001619.1, read on the forward strand.
CAAGTGGTCAAAACTTATACTTAAAATAGTGAAGAATCCAGCCTATCTATGCCAGACAATACTTACTGCAAACTTTTCCCACTTCCATAACTCCATTTTCATAAATCCCTCCTTTTCATCTTCATCCATGCCCTGAAAACACAAAGCACAGCAAAATACAACATAGTTGTGAAGCACAATAAATTCTATTTTGCAAAAGTATGGTACTCCTGAAAGAGCTCCAGTGCCCCACTACAATAAGAAGAGTGGCTAACACAATTTTACCTTCTTGTTTTAACCTTTAGAGCGCCGCCGGCGCATTGATGCGCCACAGCGTACATTCCCCAGACGTGCGCCGAGCGATAGTGACGTGCTTTGTTTACTTGCCTAACGCAGCCATCGAGTCATGCTGTTCTAAAAATATCACAGCCTCGTGCAGGGATCATGTGGCAATGAGATTCGCCATTTTCGTGATCGAGGGAACGTGGGCGAATTTTCTGCAAATTTTTTCACGAAGTTGCATCTTTGTCGTTTGTGAATGGGACTTTTTTCTTAGCCAGTTTGGCGACTGACGAAGAAGTTGAAGCGCTTGTGGAGTTATTTTTTGATTCTGACTCTCAGAATATAAATTCGAAGGCTTTACTGACATTGATGTGACGGGAGATGGAGGGATAGAGAGGCAAGCACGTGCTTTGACGATGTGTTGTGGTCTGTAGATCGAGAGTCTGAGTGGAAGCTTGATTCAGATGAAAAATTGACTCGGCTGACTTCCCTAGCGTAAGTAATTGTAGGATTTTTTGTTTTGTTTTACCCTAAAACATTTTCAGATGTATTTCCAAGTAATCAAAAGCTGTTGTATTCTTGAATAAATAGAGCAGTGTAGGAACACACAGTGACTCACAGTGCTACGACCGATGTGTTGTCAGTTGTGGTCTGTAGTGTAGATCAAGACTGAGAGGAGCGGAAGCTTGATTCAGATGAAAATGACTTGGCTGACTTCCCTAGCGTAAGTAATTGTAGGATTTTGTATTTTGTTTTAGTTTTACCCTAAAACATTTTCAGATGTATCTCCATTACTTGGAGACTCTATCTATGCACTTTTGCATTTTCATCAAAAGCTGTTGTATTCTTGAATAGATAGAGCAGTGTAGGAAAACACAGTGAATTTGTTTGTTTTTTGTTGTTGTCTGTGTTCCAAGATTTTTTAGCAGGTGAAAAAAACATTCTATGGCATTTTCATTAATTGCGCCATGTAGGCCATCCATTTTTCTTCTCACCCTCCAAAAATCTATTTCAAAGCTCGAATAGGTAATAAATGATGATTTTTTAAGTAAACATGGTGTCGAATTTGACCACACATAATAAAATTTGTGGCTCTGGGGTAAAGCAATGACGAAAATTGGCGGCGCTCTAAAGGTTAACAAGGGCTGGATGTAAGATAGGCATTTATGCCTAATTCATGTATTTCCCTTGAAAAATAAAGTTTAATCAATCAATAATCAATCAATCACCACGAGTGACAAAACAGGCCAAAAAAACATGATCAGTCAGCTCCAGATACAACTGTCCACCTACTACTACATTTATGAATCAATGACATTTCAAAAGATCTTCTGTAGTTTTTTGTGCCAAAATTCAGTAGTCTGCATTCCATTATACAGGGATTTCCTATGCACTCTTCATCTACTCATCTTTGTCTACCATTTCCTACATATGTCCATTCAAATTTAGGTTCCTTTCTTTTCCTACTTCTGCATGTCATCTGCACTCAAACTTTATTTCCTTTGTTTCTCCTTTTGATTTCTCTTTATCAAGGACCTTAAGTGTCTTGGCCAGGTGTGGCCCTACACCCCTACAGTGTCATACTCAGCAAGTGATGCCATGGATTTCAGTTTCCAGCCTCATATGCAGGCACCTGGTGAAGGAACCTCTGTAGTACTATCAATCACAGGCATGCATGCCAAAGCAGTTTAGTAAGACTTGTCTGATTGGCCAATAAATTGCACTGCCTGTCTGTAATAGAGCCTGATTTTTGCATTAATTAGCATTAATTGGCATAAGTTTGAAACAATTAGGGCCAAACATTCCAAGGGGAACTTTGCTAAAAACATTGCAAAATCAGACTGTCAAAGCATTCCTTACTTACTGTTAGCATCCAAGTGTTGACAACCCGATTAAGGGCAGCATGGAGTTTTCGGTTTTTCCAGATTCTCAGATGAACTAGTCCTGCCAGACAGACATCTAGTGTTGCTCTGTGGTAACCCAGTTTCCCAAAATGACTTTCTTCCCTCATGTTATACCCTGGTGCTGACACGGAGTTTCCATGGAGATCTTGTTTAAGTCCATTCTTGCAGTCTGCATCTTCACAATGCCTCCAATGTGGAGGAACAATGAAACTTACCTCCCACTGGGTTTTGCTGCTCTTCATGTAGCGCCGAATCAAGTAGTGCTTCTCCTCCTCTCCATATTCGTTGCGGCAGATGGTGAAGAGCCAGATCCAGCGTGTCCACCACCACAGGTAGCGTGTGACGGTCCAGGGCAGCAGCACAAGCTGTACCCACAGCACGTCCATTGGGTTCGGCTTGCTATAGCCACCTCTGAGGATAAGGGAGGTACACTGTAAAAACTGCTGCTCTGATATAGCAAACTACCACCCAAATCTGGGTCACAAAACACATACTACTTTATCACTTTGATCATAGAACCACTACAGGCACCTGAGAGGATGCAAACAGTCAGATACCTGCAGCATCTCCACTCAATGAAGGGTTTTCAAATCTGAAGCTGGCTCCAAATCACAGTTCTACTTCTCTTTAGAGAGAATATGTCTTGCGATGTCAGAGGAGAAGCTGACTGTCTGAGAGAATAGAGTCTGAAAAGTGTACCAGTGTATACTGTGATGTTGCAGGGTCAGCAGACACTGAGCAAGGCAGGGCTAATATCCAAGACAAGGAGACCTCAATGCTTGAATTACTGTGGTTGAAACCAAACAATTCACACCAAAGACATACATTTTTCCCCCCATGAACTATGAACTATCTCAAAAGCAGAACAATCAGATTATATCAACTCGGATGTTAACTTTGCTTGGACATCTCGGAGTGTCTTAGGTAAAGGGACTTGAGAACTTGTTAACATGTACTCTATTCTATTCTACTATGAACAGCCCATAAAACAAAGCAAGGATTGATTTGGGTGTGTGATTTGGTTCCCCCTTTCTTCCTCAGGCCCAAAAGTAAATAACTGCTGAAATACATTCTCATTGGTGAATTGGGACACATCAGATCCAGATGCAACAATAGAGAAGACTCTCTCTCTCTCTCTCTCTCTCTCTCTCTCTCTCTCTCTCTCTCTCTCTGTCTCTCTCTTTCTCTCTCTCTCTCTCTCTCTCTCTCTCTCTCTCTCTCTCTCTCTCTCTCTCTCTCTCTCTCTCTCTCTCTCTCTCTCTCTCTCCCACACACACACACACAAACACACACACACACACACAAACTTTATGTAAAATCTCCACACTTCACAATTAGGCAATGGTGGAAAAAGGAAGAGAGACTGACAAATGCCCTGTTATATATGATGTCTCCAGATTGCAACTGATGTCATCTGTTAAGCCATTTCAGGTAAGACCCAAGCTTCATACAGAGATTTTCTTGCAAGACAAATAGTGAGGGAGGACTGGTGTTGATGGTAGAGGGGCGAAGGGATGCTTCTTGGGATTGGCCACAGGTTCAGCAACCAGTATGTTGTGAGTGGAATGGCGTTGACCATCCAAGGTGGTTGCATTGGATCTGAATGGCTTTGTCCCGGTGCCCCCATAGTGGCCTGCTTTTGGGGCTTGGGGCAGCCCCTGGCTGAGCTACTGAAGCAGACCCTGAAAAGCCAGCAGCCAGGGGTTCCAGCTGATGAGGGGAGCACTGGGAAGCTCCAGCCCTGTTACACTTGACTGACTGACGAGTAAAGAAATCCATTCTGTCTTTACTGAAGCACTCTTTGCCTCTTACCTTCTGTCTATTTCTTTACTTTTTAAATCTTTCCATCATTCAGTCTTTCTTTTTCATTTCTTCTTTCAATCTCTTTCAGTATTTATTTTTCTTTCCTTCTTTTAATTTTTGTCTTCTTCTTTCCTTCATTCTCTCTTCCTTGTCTTTCTTTCTTTCTTCATTTCTTTCCTCTAAACACCAAGCAATTCTACAAGGATATCTGAAAAGCTACTGAGAAAAGAGATTCTGGGATATTTCAGGTACCTTACTTCTCCTGTGCTTTTTTGAGTTGCCAGAGTCAAGGAGACCTTCTGCCTTGGCAATTTCCATGGCTCGAGTGCGGTACTTGGGTTCTTTACAAAGGTAGTCGATTGCAGACTTGTAGTTGCTCCAGGCAGCATAATACTGTCAGACAAACAATTCAAACTTCAGTACACATTGCATAAGTGGCAAGACTGATTTCAATTTATGGGAGGTACAGTCACCTGACAGCAGAAGCTTCAGACACAGCAAAATGTGAGTAATACTTTTTCTGGTGAGATTTGAAATTAAATTTATATCTAGACCCATGATTGATTGCAAGAAAGCACCTAACACAGGTCCTTACTTCTTCTAAGAACTTTAATGACAGCAACCCTGGGGAAAAGTAAGAGTTCAGCACACAGAGAGAAAGAAAGAGCGAGAGAGAGAGAGAGAGAGAAAGAGAGAGAGAAAGACAAAGAGAGAGAGAAAGACAAAGAGAGAGAGAGAACAATTCTCATTCAGTTTATCAATACCTATGGGTCCTGCTCGCCCAAGGAAAATCTCCCCTAAAGAAATCAAGTTCCCATTATTCACTTCCTACAGACCTCATCTCACTTGATACATTTCAGGAAAATATTTGCTTTCCCGATAGACTGGTTGCTACTTACACATGGGTGAGTAAGCAACTTTTATAAGAATGGACATTTACAGACCTCACATCAAGACATTGTATAATGTATTGAACTTTTCTAAAAAATTTCTTCAGGGTGAATCTGAAATAGCATGCCAAACCCTTTGTCAGTATCTCATGAGTAATACTTGACTAAAGTGTCATTGTTTCATGTCACCTAGCAATCATCTACCATGAAACAATGGCGTACAGAAGTCGATAGGAATTTCAATAGGAATTTTAATCAAAATTCTTGTCAACAACTGAAAAACTAATGCATTACATGTTTTTGTCAAAGTAATGCTTTGATCAGGTCTATTATATTTATAATGAGATAGGGTTACATAACAAACAAGAACACTGCATGGAAAGAGCATTGTTACAAAATGCAGAAATACAGTCTGTCGCCATACCTGGAACACAGAAACGACGGTGATGGTCACCACTATGACTATCCGGATGTCCACTTTTGGTGCAAGACGGTGCTGATAATATCTAAAGTAAATGTTGTAGT
>JAWQFJ010001619.1:127500-145000 GCA_034096865.1 Theodoxus fluviatilis
GGCACCCTATGCTGAACATGGACAATGCAAATCTCATATTCAAATGGTCCAGCTTTGTATTTGACAGTTTGAAATCTGCACCACATGCATTACAGGCAATTTGCAATGTGAAAGACAGTCCCACTCTTTGCTCAGACACACACTATAGTCTGTACTTCCACAGCCTTCAGTCCTGCAGGGAAATGTTTGGATAAAGTCTGTTAGTACTTCAATGTCTATCAGTCTGTAGCCTGTTGAGTCTGCACTCCCACCTTCTGCTGATGTTGATGGTGTTGCTCTCCCACCTCCTGCTGATGTCGATGGTGTTGCTCTTCCACCAACTGTTGATGTAGAGGCCACTGGTTTAGCCTCTTGTTTCTTGGAGGAGACCTCTACATACTGGTTTCCTCTGAAAGCCCTTGATTTTCCCTTTTTCTTCTTGCGTGGAACAGGCTGTGCTTCATCGCCCCTTCTTGTTGACGTTTTGCGAGGCATCCCCCTTTTCTTCTTGGGTGGAGGAGGCTGTGCTTCATCACTCCTAGTTGACCTTTTGCGAGGCATCTGAAAAAGCATACATACACCAATAAGTAAACAAATTCAAAACCAATAGTTCAGCGAACAAAGAGGACTAAACACACTATTAAAACTCATTCCTAGATGCTTTCAGTAATTATTCGATCAACATCACCAACCACAACAATTCTGTAAACTGAATACTTGAGACTGACGGCACGTACGGAATCCCGTCTGAATTTGCAGCGAAGTTGTCGACTCAGGTCAAGAAACTGAATCATTGAGATCGAAGAATGCAAGCTTGTTTATCAACTTATACACCACTGTGGAATATCTTTAGGAAATGCAAAGTAATACATACCTGTCAAGAAGGTGATTTGCGGCCAGAAAGTAATTCCATGAAGTGAATTCAGTCAGAATTCATGAGCGCGTTCGGCGTTCGTCGGTGTAGAAGTGATCTAGCAAGACGGCGAAGAAAGCTGCCTGCTGATTGGAGGATTCTATTCAGGGAACCAATCAGAGAACTGCTTTCATACAGGCTCTCCAAAAGAAGAAATCTGACGAAAAAAGTATCGAAATCGGTTGCATAGTTTTCGAGATATGACATTTTCTGTTTCTTGCATAATTAATGAGCTTTTAAAAGCCACACCCCCTTGATTTAAAAAAATGATTTAAAAATAATTCTGTAAAATGTTTAAGTTTCATATTTTCTGAAATGGTTTGTGCTTGGATGAAGATGACTTCCGTGCCAAAAAACGAAAATCGAGTTTATTCATGAAAATGATGATTTTGGGAGGGTTGGAGCTAGCTTTAATTAACAAAATTTATTTGAAAAACTAATCGAAGTTCTACCCAATATGACAACCAAAGTTGTGCAAATTCGAAACTTTGGTACAAAAAGTTGCCACTTACCCTTGTGTTATCTCTTGTGACTTCAAGAACTGGAAAAGTAAAAAAGACAAAGATGAAGGCACCATATCAGCATATGGTCCAAGTATTTAGTCTAAATTAGTCTACATTCAGAAAAGGGCGTGTTTCCTAAATTAATTCTAACTAACAAAAAACTCCACACAAAACTTGCACACTCATACGTGACTGAGAAACAAACTTCAGGACAAAGCACAATGCAATGAATTAATCCCCACAGCTTGCTCATTAATTTCAATGAAGGTTTCACCACAGTGCTTCAGTATGAGCTCACAATGGCTCCACCAGCTGTTCCTGCCCTTGGCATTGCATCCTGTGGGTTGAATTCAAGTTCCACATGATATTTCATCTACGGGACATTGTGCACACATGACAATTAAGAATTTTGTACACAAAAATGTTTTGTACACATCTGAAATGTTTCATATATGAAATCAACTTTCACTTCACTTATGCCCGCAATGCCAGCTTTCGGCATGTAGGGCGGCAACAAAGGATTGCCACTCCGGTCGGTTTTGGGCCTTCTTTTCAATGGTGTTCCAGAATTCCTTCATGATTTTGAGCTCCCCATCCACTGTTCGGCGCCAGGTATTCTTTGGTCTGCCCCTCTTGCATCTGCCTTCTGGTGTCCAGTGAAGGGCTGTGCTTGGGATGCTGTCTGGCTCGCATATGATGACATGCCCTATCCAATTCCATCGCCTCCTCATGATGATGGTTCCCATGTCTTCTTGGTGGCAGTGGGCAAGTAGTTGATGGATGTAGATTGATGAAAACAACATTTCGTACTTGTAATATTTCGTAAATTTATACAATACAAATTCAAGCGCTGTCCAGAGATTGCAGTCCAAGGGAAATCACTCCAGTTCCAAATGGAGGTGTTGACGATCCTTCTCAAGAATTTTCTGATGACTCAGATTATGAACACAAAAAATTAGACCACTTGGGATTAGCATTAACCGTAAATTAAGCATGTGCCTTGAAATGACTGACTGAATTGGTTATTCGGCAAACACGTGGCCTCCACCCACACACCCAAAAAATCATGGTTATGGTAACATGGCCCCCCCCAAAAAAAGGGTCGGTGGGTTGGCCTGCACTTTAAAAATATTATTTATCTGTATAAATGTTTTAATTTAAGAGAGTAGGCCAGAGTGAACATAAATCAAGTTTATCTTTCTGTGAGAACGTTTTTAAAAAAAAGAGTAAATCGCTGGTTTCCTGAGTGTTTGCAGGGCAGGGAATATGGGACAACATGCAGTTCCTTTTTTACCTTTTTTTTCACAGTCAAAAGTTTAAAATTGGTAGAAAAAATAGGGTTGAATGGGTTGCCATATCTGCAACTATATGTATTTTTCCCTTACTTGTACAGGTAATGACAGGTTTCGTTATTCAGTTCACGTAATGAGAGGTTGCTCTTGTTGAGAGTAAACAAAGGTGTAATGTCTTTGCCATAACATTGCAGATCTATACATATACACAATACGATCAATTGCTGGCAGTGAATTTATCTATGTACAGTATTACCTTAAGTGAGAAATTCATTTAAGAGTCGATAATAAAGTTTGATTTCATGTGTATGAAATGTCGATTTACTATTGTATTAATATTAAACATTGCTTTTTTTGTATATGAAACATTGTTTTCGATTGCTTGATTGATGACTTTATAAGGCCGACAACTCATCTAAAAAAAAAGAAGGTATAATCAGGTAATGTATTACAGATCTATAGGAAACGATCACTCCCAGGTATTTTGGAAATTGAAGTCAAAATAAATATGGCAGTATGCGGACTGTCATTCAAAAACACACAGTATGATTACATTGCATTAAAATAAATCTTGAATTTCCATTTCAAACTATCTTCTTTGCAGATCCCATTGACAATGATTGATGAACAGCAAAACTCGATAGTATATAAGAGACTATACATAAACATCTGGAAAATTTTCTAGCTTTTTGCTGCGAAGTTTAAAAGCATAAAATATACACATGTATAGCAAGTAAGCAACATCTCATGTTTTAGTTACATTACGTCCATTGACCAAGTATGTCATCTCTGCATACTTTGCCCTCTGCAAATGTTTTTCAAATGACTTTCATTTTCATATTCTTTACAAAATGGACATTCTTTCTCCCCAATTTGTTTATTCTTTTGACTTGCTTTGAGGGCGTTGCATCTTAAACGAAAGTGCACAAATGCATCCCTGAACTTTTTTACTTAAATTATTTAGATAGCTTTCAAGCTCTAGCTTCCGTTTGAAGGATCTGTAGAATGTAAACTGGTCACTGTCGTTAAGTTTCGTGCTCCATTCTTGTTGGTAGCAGTCACTTAGTCTTTGTCTGAGTGCCTGGATAAAACCCTTCTCTTTGTTTGTTCCATCATTTGCCCACACAAATGCAAACCCAAGGTTTTATATGCATTGCTGGGATTGATCATGTCCAATTCATCTTGTCTAAAACATTTTCTTTTAGCAGCATGATATATGCTGGCTTGGACAGTCTGTCATCTGACGTTTTAAAGAGCCGTAGCCAGTATTTAACTGCTCATATTGCAGCGTGTATACACAAGGGGTATCTACCCAGTTCTCCACGGCACATAACATTTGAACTTATTACACTTACATTCAAAAACCTCTTGCAGGCAAACATGTGCTTCCTCTTTCTTCCAGTCCCCTCAGATCCATAAAGTAAGGAAGGTTGTATCTGGGCATTGTATGATCAGAAAAAGACTGTCGTATTTACAGTGTGTAACTTCCACATAGTCTTCAGCAACTGGACAGTTTTCTTTTTTACTTTACACATAGGCTATCTAGGGCAGAGGATTGAGACAATCTGGTAGTAAACATAAAACCCAGATACTTATACTGATTTACAACCTCCAATACCAAGCCCCCCAAAGACCACCTTTCTCCACGACCCAGAAACCCACCCCTTTCAAATACCATAACTTTTATTTTGTCTGTGTTAATGGAGAGACTGAGTCTTTTGGATGCCTGGTACAAATTGTCTAATTGGCACTGTAAGCCAACTGGAGTAGTGGCAAGTAACACTATGTGTTGTCTGCAAAGATAAGGGAAAAGATTTCTGCTGACGCAGGCAACAACTGTACACCATGTCACCCTTAGCTACAAATATAACTTGCAATATAGTCAATAAATATGCAAAAAATTATTGGGGACTCTAATGACCCGGGCCTTGCACCGACAGAACAGTCAAAGAATTCTGTGGTAGCACCATTCCACCTTACGCACACCTGTACCTGTGAGTATACTGCCCAAAGCATTCAAAGGAACTTGGTTGACAATCCTGCTTCAGACAGAACATTCCAGAGAAAGGATCTATCTACATAGTCAAAAGCCTTCTGGAAATCAACAAAAGCGACATATATGGCTTGCCTTGGCCTCTGCTATACACATGTTTAACCGCAAGAGAATAAAGAGTGAACACATGATCAATGGTCAAATGGTCCTTTCAAAACCCTGCTTGCTCAATGCAAAACTTTCTGCCTTCTTCCACCCAGTCTCATAATCCTTGAGTCAAAACAGACATGAATACGTTACTAATGCTAAATAATAATGATATTCCTCAGTAATTTTTGGGATTTTACCTATCACCATTTTTGTATGGGGATGATAATAGATCTACACCGGCACTAAGGAAAGTACAAGAGAGAGAGAGAGAGAGAGAGAGAGAGAGAGAGAGAGAGAGAGAGAGAGAGAGAAAATCAGACAGGCAGACAGACAGACACACACACACACACACACACACACACAGAAAGAGAAGGACAAATGGATGGACAGTTGCACACACACATGCATGCACGCACATGCACACACACACACACACACACACACACACACACACACAATCTGTGCATAGAAACAGCACTACATCACACAAAATTGAAAATGGAACACATTTTTCCTCTTTCCTTGAGTATTGAGACTAAAGAACAACCCAGCTCTTGGCTACAGATGGAGTGGACTGATACTCTATAATATTTTCTTCGGGTGCAATGTCAACTGACCTAAATGCCCCACCCCCTTGACTTCTATTGGCAGACATTGTAAACAAATAAAATACATTGAAAAAGTATTGCATCACTGATGTGTTTCAAAAAACATTGTTAACTATCTTGCACCTCAGTGACACTTCCATATCAATAAACTTGAAACCCAGGAGACGTGGAAAGTTGTGAGGTTTTTGTGGGAAGATGCAGATATATACTTTTCATGCAACAATCAAGTGTCCTGGGTAAATCTGTGGAGTGTGAGTCAGCAATGGAGAAAAAATTGAGACTTCACTTCTTCGTTAATGATTCTCATAAAAGTGAGTGATGGTAGGTAAAATAATAACGACAACTGCACAAAAGTAGTGATCCTGTCTCTATGCTCTTCAAGCTGTCACCATGCAAACATGATTAAATGATAAAAAGAAAACTTCGAGCACAGTGGTTATCAACATTACCAGCAAATGGCTTTTCTTGATTACACACCAAAAATTCAATATATCATTGTAATTTACTTTGAATTTCTGGTAATTCAGGCCAGAGTGTCATCATATCATGAGATTCTGATGAGTGATCACTCTGTAAAATAACTTCACAGATTTATGTCTGATTTCTGAGTATTCAGTCCCAAGTGAGTGTCACTACAAATAAGCACATGACAATGATGATGTAATATTGGAGTTTCAAGGGTGGTCAACAATATACATGTAGTAGGCCGGCCTACACTGGGCATGCAATGAGTCAATGACGGCAAGTTCAGTCTGGAAACGAAAATGAAAAGATTCGACTAGCTGGTACCTGCGATCTCTCTCCCCACGACGTAAGTCTCTGAATAAGACCCTACCTAAGTAACTGCAACAAAGTGGGGATCCATCTTAACACTTTAAGATTTTCGTAGTTAGACCCAACGTGTGTGATGGAAGGCCAAACGGGATTCATGTTCATTTAAGTTTTAACAGCCGAGCATAGTCAACACAGATGAGCCTAAATGCACGTAATCTCATCCACAACCATCTCAGATTTGACAGATATTCCTGAAAGAATGGTGAGCAGGCAGTAAGACAAAACTACATGGGGAAATCCCTCGCGTTTGCTACTGGCACGCAAACGCACTGTCCCAGCAGCTGTCACGTCAGCATGTGCTACCAGAGTACCGCATAGAACCTTCCCCTACCCTCGTACCTTCACTTCAGACAGGTTACTTACTGTCGTAGCAGCTGTCTTTTCCACAGTACAACCCTTCGATGAACGAATGTACTGTTGTAACGGAAGCTAGCCATACGATTAACCACAAGATTCTCCGCACAGTTACACTCGCCATCGCGCAAGTGTTTCCAATGTTGCGGGGCTTGCACTGCAGCGCTTTCGCTACGGTCGGTATTTACAAAAGTCAAATTGTCTTGAAACAAATCGAAGCGAAACGCGTCGTCTGCTCGGGTTGTATCGCTCGCTCGATGTCGCAATTCAACGTGGGAGTAAAACTTTTCATCTCTGCTGTGCACCAAGAAAGACTGTAATTCATTCTATTGGATGAAGAGCTTTTTTTAAAGATCATGCGGTGCGATGAAATGGGAGTTTGGGAGGGGGGAGGTTGGGGGGTGGGGGTGGGGGTGGGGTTGGGGGGTGGCGGGGTTTATGAAGTAATTGCACGATTCACTGCATGTGCTGGCGGTGATAATATAATCATACAATAAAACACTCTGCTTAAGTTTTTATTTTGCAGTGTGAGCCGTATTGATAATAGTGTGCATGAACAATTTAGCTAGCTGTCGTCTGTTATTCTGTATTTAATCAATGGACAGAGCCATAGGTAAAACTGATATTTACCATGAGGTGTGCATAAGTAATCAACTAACGTACGTTACAGGAAGGACCAGGGAGATCACAGCATTCCTGTGCCTTCTTGATCTTTTAATACACGAGCAAAGAGAATGATTTTTAAAGACTGCCTCCGATACACTGTGTAGGCCTATACTTTTTCGAGTGTGACCATACATAAAAGCAATGTGAAGAAATAAATACTTGTCATGTTTGAATTTCTTTTACATTTCAGCGTCTAAATACCCAGTATGTTCATTATTGCTTTGTTCAGTGGAGTACGTAGTTCAGTGGCGTTTTTGCACATGATGTGCACGTCGCTCGACGGTCATCTAGCTCGTTCTAAACAACGACAGTGAGAGCTATACTGTGGTGAGGTGACGCCCACTGGATGGATCGTGCTTACAGCGAGTCTTGAGTCCGATCAGCAACAGCTGGCGAGCCTTTCGCCCTCATCAAACTTGCAGGAAATGGTTATTGATCGCAGACAGGCTAAGAATAGATGGAGCGTTTCTGCTGACGTTGGTAATTATACCAAAGATCGTGTACCTTTTCCCGCGGTGACGACTTGCCTTTCACACACTCTAGCTGACCCATGTGCAGACGCTCGATCGGAACTTAATTAATTGTGGCTTCAATGGAGCTTTGACACACACGTGGCTGCGTCGATGGCGACTATACAGCCTTGAAGTCTTATATATGGCCCCCTGTCTTCATCGGTATTATAGACTGAATGAGGCTTCATCTCTATTAAGCCTTATCACATATATCGACGGATCATGGTCTTTTCTTTGATGATTGAATAGCTCAATGTGCATGTTGTTTGCTTGTTTATTAATATGCAGTGCAGCATCAGCATACTCTGATCTTCATGTGTACAAGGGCGTCATAAACAGCACTGAACAGACAATTAATGTTAACTTACATGATGTGGTATGCAGGAGACCCCGACTGTGGTGCTATCGATCCGATATCTATCGGTGCGACAAGGGAGGATTTTATCGAATGCATGAACCACCTACACGTATGGCACAGTCACAGCGATAACTTCACAGGTGCTCGCACCAACATACACGTGTATCTTGCTTTCGGCCCAACAATTTTGGACATGTTAGTGCGAACAATTATATGTTCTATACCGCTGTGGGCTCGAGAGCTGCCTCGTCGTCGAGATCTGTTCATACATTTTGTCTGATTTTCCACTCACTTTCTGTTTAAACACGAATAAATGGAGTGCATTAGCCCCCATGGCTGATCGAGAGCGATTACTCAACACTATTAAGACAAGGGATCGAAGTAACTATTTGACCGAACTGATTACATCTAATTCCTTTTTTAAAATTACATTTTCGTGCTAATTACATTGTACATTACCGCTGATGGGCTCGAGACCTGCCTCATCATCGACATGTATTCCAACATTTTATCTGATTTCCCCTCCCTTTTTGGGAATCAGAAGGGGTTCCTTCGTGTCTAATTACAGACGATCCGAAAGCTATCGGAGACCTATCGCTGGCTCCTGCAAGCGAGACGATTGGACGGCTTGTCCGAGGACGTACATTCTGTAAACCCGAGTAGGCGAAATCTCTAGTTCACTAGAATGGTCCGAGGATAGCTTTGGGCAGGAATGCGCATATACACTGAGCCACAAAAGAAACGCAAATAGGGGGGTAGCTTGACTTTTATGTAATTTCAAGCACTGCAAATTTGCTGACACATTTTTTGTGTATTGATCTGAGTCAGAATTGATCTTAGCATGCAATGTGTGAAAATCAGGCCAGTGTCGCTGAAAACGAGAGTACTCCGAAAGCTCGCCAACCACTTTCTGCCAACCACTTTCTTTGCAGGCCAGCCAACAACTTGCTTTGGGCCACAGGTTTCGTAGCCACTCCAGCAGCCACAAGCCGCCGCCGCCTGCGCCACAGCGACCAACAGGAGCCGCTACCCGCAGCCGCTGGCCACAGACCTGCTGCAGCAGCCAGTCCCGCCAGGCACGACCCCAGGGGTTCACGCCTGACGGCCAGCGCTCGAGACGAAGAAACAAACGGCCCTTTTCAGGGCCAAAATTTATTTGTTCAAGAAAGAATACAATTTTAGTCGGAAGCTTTTGTCACGACGTATTTTTGGTACTGTTGTCAGTCCGACCCCGGCCACCCTCCCTTTGTGAGACTGAAAACGAGCGCACAGCAGCGCTCTGAATGCGGAAACATGTTTTAGCATGTGGAAAGCGAATGCAAAGAGTCAAGTCGATTTTTTTTGGCTGAACAGTATTTACACTTTGCTGGCAATAAAAGGCCATGCAGTTTGTGCCACCCTGTCAAAGCAGTCATTTTCAGCCAACAACGATGGCGAGACTGAGCGCCACCGAGAGAGAAAGAGCCATCGGCCGACTTCAAGGTGGGAATCGCCCTGCACAGGTCGCAGCTGCATTTGGCGTGGCTGTATCAACAATCTGCTGTCTATGGGCCAGGTTCAGGGCGAATGGAGAAGTCTCTGGCAACCCTAGAAGCGGTAGACCTCGTGTGACCACAGGACGTCAAGATCGGCAGATTCACCGCTATCACCTGCATCAACCGTTCACACCTGCCTCAGAAACTGCCAGGAACACCATTGGTAGGCATGGTGCACCCGTCTCTGGGGAAACTGTGCGGCGCCGGCTCACCAAACGTCGTCTGTACTGCTGCCGACCTTCCAGGCAGCCTGTTCTGACACCAAGACACCGGCAGCAACGACTGCAGTGGGCTCAGCAGCACCGGAACCTACACAGCGGCAATGGAGGGACATCCTCTTCACTGATGAGAGCCGATTTTGTGTCCATGTACCACGCTGATGGACGTATTCGAGTGTGGAGGAGACGTAACGAGAGGTACGCTGACAACAACGTCCTGGAGGTCAACGCCTGGGGAGGCCCCGGCATCACGATCTGGGGAGGCATCACCCTTAACCAGCTTGTGGGGCCTGTTGTGTTCCAGAACATTGGACCTGGGCGTGGAAATGGAGTCACTGCACAGCTTTACATTGACCAGGTGTTGAGGCAGGTTTTTGTGCCGCACTTCCAGCAGCATGGAAACCTCACCCTTCAGCAGGACAACGCACGTCCGCACACTGCCAAGGTCACTGCAGACTTTCTGCAGCAACAGGGCATCGGAGTTACGCAGTGGCCTTCACTCAGCCCTGACCTGAACCCAATTGAGCATTTGTGGGACCATCTGCAGAGGGAGCTGAACGCCTTTCAGCCGATGCCGACTACAACCCGCCAGTTGGGGCAGGCGGTGCGGCAGACCTGGGACAACATCAACATGGTCATCATCAACCGCCTGATCCACTCAATGCCCGCCAGATGTCAGGCTGTCATCGACGCACATGGGGGACACACAAGCTATTGACTCTCAGCGTGACAATGGTGACTCGTGAACACTTTTTTGTTGTACCAATATAAACAACTTTCAAATCAGAAACGGTGTATCGAATTTGGTTAAATTTGATTGAATTGTGTCACCACAATGAATTGTTATATATTGGATAACAAATGGAATCAACCCATCGTTTGCGTTTCTTTTGTGGTTCAGTATATATAAAATCAGGTTAACCTGCATACCAGCCTGGCCATCGTGTGTTCTAATCGCTAGAACTTGTGTAAGTGACCCCAAAGGGCAACAATAGTCTGCTGAATCTGGGGTCACGCACAATACCAGTTTTCTGCGAAGAATAATATAGAAAGCTTCTGTTGAAGACACTCTGTTCAGCCATCTACTTCCCTTGAATTTAACCCCCAGTGTTGGGTGATGCCGGTATGACAGTACTTCTCACAATCGTGAGCCATGGAGCCTTTGTCGTGTGCTTATCGCCACTCGGTTAGAGTCTCTTCCATTATCTGGTATACGTGTGGTGGTGGTGGTGGTGGTACGTGGTGGTGGTGGTGGTTGTGGTGGTGGTACATATGGTGGTAGTGGTGGTGATGGTACGTGATGGTGGTTGTGGTGGTGGTGGTTATGGTGGTGGTACGTGTATGGTGGTGGGTGGTGGTGGTGGTGGTTGTGGTGTTGGTGGTGGTACATGGTGGTGGTTGTGGTGGTGATGGTGGTGGTGGTTATGGTGGTGGTGGTTATGGTGGTGGTGGTTATGGTGGTGGTACGTGTATGGTGGTGGGTGGTGGTGGTGGTGGTGGTACGTGTGGTGGTGGTTGTTGTGGTGGTGGTGGTACGTGGTGGTGGTGGTACGTGGTGGTGGTGGTTGTGGTGGTGGTGGTTATGGTGGTGGTACGTGTATGGTGGTGGGTGGTGGTGGTGGTGGTGGTACGTGGCAATGGTGGTGGTACGTGTGGTGGTGGTGATGGTGGCTGTGGTGGTGGTTGTTGTGGTGGTAGTGGTACGTGGTGGTGGTGGTTGTGGTGGTGGTGGTACGTGGCAATGGTGATGGTGGTATGTGGTGATGGTGGTGGTATATGGCGGTGGTGGTGATGGTGGTTGTGATGGTGATGGTAGTGGTGGTGGTATATGGTTATGGTGGTGGTGGTGGTGATACGTGGTGATGGTATGTGGTGGTGGTGGTGGCTGTGGTGGTGGTGGTACGTGTTGGCGGTGGTACGTGGTGGTGGTACGTTGTGGTGGTGGTGGTGGTACGTGGTGGTGGTGGTACGTGGTGGTTGTGGTACGTGGTGGTGGTGGTGATACGTCGTGGTGGTATAGTGATGATGGTTGTGGTGATGGTGGTGGTGGTTATACGTGGTGGTGGTTATACGTGGTGGTGGTGGTGATGGTGGTATGTGGTGGTGGTGGTGGTGGTACGTGGTGGTGGTGGTACATGGTGGTGGTGGTACGTAGGTGTGGTGGTACGTCGTGGTGGTGGTGGTACGTCGTGGTGGTGGTGGTACGTCGTGGTGGTGGTGGTGGTACTCGTGGTGGTGGTGATGGTACGTGATGGTGGTGGTGGTACATGATGGTGGTGGTGGTGGTGGTGGTACATGGTGGTGATGGTAGTGGTGGTACGTAGTGGTGGTGATACGTCGTGGTGGTGGTGGTACGTCGTGGTGGTGGTGGTGGTACGTCGTGGTGGTGGTGATACGTCGTGGTGGTGGTGGTGGTACGTCGTGGTGGTGGTGGTACGTCGTGGTGGTGGTGGTACGTCGTGGTGATGGTAGTGGTACGTCGTATATAGTGGTGATGGTGGTACGTCGTGGTGGTGGTACGCCATGGTGGTGGTGGTACGTCGTGGTGGTGGTACGCCATGGTGATGGTGGTACGTCGTGGTGGTGGTACGCCATGGTGATAGTGGTACGTCGTGGTGGTGGTACGTCGTGGTGATGGTAGTGGTACGTCGTATATAGTGGTGATGGTGGTACGTCGTGGTGGTGGTACGTCGTGGGGATGGTAGTGGCACGTCGTATAGTGGTGATGGTGGTACGTCGTTTTGGTACGTGGTAGTGGTGGTAGGTCGTAGTGGTGGTGGTGGTACGTCGTCGTGGCGGTGGTGGTACGTCGTGGTGGTGGGGGTGGTAGTATGTGGCGCTGGTGGTGGTAGTGGTATGTCGATCGTTGTGGTGGTGGTGGTGGTACGTCGTGGTGGTGGTGGTACGTCGTGGTGATGGTAGTGCTACGTCGTATATAGTGGTGATGGTGGTACGTCGTGGTGGTGGTACGCCATGGTGGTGGTGGTACGTCGTGGTGGTGGTACGCCATGGTGATGGTGGTACGTCGTGGTGGTGGTACGCCATGGTGATAGTGGTACGTCGTGGTGGTGGTACGTCGTGGTGATGGTAGTGGTACGTCGTATATAGTGGTGATGGTGGTACGTCGTGGTGGTGGTACGTCGTGGGGATGGTAGTGGCACGTCGTATAGTGGTGATGGTGGTACGTCGTTTTGGTACGTGGTAGTGGTGGTAGCTAGTCGTAGTGGTGGTGGTGGTACGTCGTCGTGGCGGTGGTGGTACGTCGTGGTGGTGGGGGTGGTAGTATGTGGCGCTGGTGGAGGTAGTGGTATATGTCGATCGTGGTGATGGTACGTCGTGGTGGTGGTGGTGGTGGTACGTGGGAATCCCGAGAAAGGGACTATAGGAGCAAGCAATGAGAGTGGGATTTGTATGAAAAGGAAAAGAAACAACTATTATATATAATTCGCGAGAGATCGAGGAATCAATGATCGATATTTATTTATGAGGGTAATTGTTGCTGGCAACAATTAAAATGTAGACAAGCTGTTTTATATGAAAAGTTATTCGATCAGGATAACCTTCGTTATCACATAATGAGGCTGCAATCAGAGTAGATGTTAACCGAGACTTCGTAACCTGTTCAACCATGTCTTTCAAAAATGCTTTTTATTAAATTAAGTAGTATAGAAGAAGCAGCAGCAGGAGGGGGAGCACCCGCAGCAGCAGCAGCAGCAGCAGCAGCAGCAGCAGCAGCAACAGCTTCGGCATATCGAAAGGCAATTGCAGCACCTCAGTAGAGCAGATGGCTCGGGAACAGCTTTTGGGGTGGCTAAAGGTCCCACCCTCCACATGCAGATTCTAAGAGCTCGAGTGGAAGCTGCAATCTGCTCTTGCCTAATCCTGCTCCTTTTGTCCTCCGGCCGCCGATTTCCCCTACTTCGCCTCTCCTGATGCCCTCTTTCTACCGCGCCTTTCGAAATATTGGGGTGGTCAGCGAGGCGTTCCCAGCTCTCAATGAAAAATATGATGTCTGAAGAATAGACATTTCCCGTGCACAGGAAAATGGGGTGGGAACAGGGTGGGTTTGGGTGGTTTATAAAGGAGTGAATTATTTGGAATACGAATTCAGTGAAGCATCACAACCATCATTTTCTTTCTTTCTGGGAGAAAGAGAGAGAGATGTATATTATTTTTAAAAAGAAAGAAAAAGAAGATCGATCGTTTCAGAAAAAAGTCATTCATTTTCCAAAGCACCCTTTCACCCTGTCTATTCGTTCCTTTGGACACTCAAGAGTTCCTGCTGTGTGTTGCGTGCTCCTGTTTATTATCTGAACTTGCTGCCGTGTACTTCGATACAGGTCTTTATCAATGAAAGAATAACATCTTGACACGCTTTCTGTGTAATTCCACTTCATCATTTAATATTTTGCATGATGACTTTATTTGTGTCATTTGCCTTTTTCTGCAAATTCCCGCGCTGATAGTCTCGTTTTGCAGCGAGTGCAAGCCGCGGGAACAGGTGGTACCAGATTTCTCTCAATAATACTAATACTATAGCAGTACTAAGGATGGTTCATCGTCATCTTGCAACATCCTCTTTGTAGCATGCATCAATGCTTGAACTTAGGGTTTAGCTGTTCGTTGCGCCGTGATAGAGGAAGCCTTTGTTCGTGTACGTGTCATCCTGGATTATCTGATGCTCGATCCGTATCTGACATCTGGTTTTTGTCAACAGGATGGCGCAAGGACTCGAAGGAGCGGAAGAATTGTTGAAACATGCGCCCTTCTGCAAACCCAACTGCCCTTACATTCACCACCCCCTCCTCATGACCATTTTCAACTTCAAGATTGCTGACGTCAAGGAGTCCATCAGTGTCATTGAAGCTGAAATTCACAAACTGGAAAAGGTACCCACGTGCTCATAGGTCATTGAGCCAAGTTTGTGTAATTGCATGTCATGAGATATTTTGAGAATGTTTTCATTGTGAAGTAGAAACTATTTGGAAGGTTGCTGCACTCACAAATATACACAGACATCCATGCACACATACACAAGTTTTTATGTGTAATTCTGCTTATATGCTCAATCCCATATGGATGCTTCTGAAGTTTGCTTATTTTCTGTTGTAATTTATTAAAAATAAGACTTGCTTGATAATATATACACCATTTGCTGTCAAAAGGAGTGAAAAATACCGTTTCATGTTTAAATTTAAGAAAGCCTAAATTATCACCAACCTATTGCACACAAATCTGTGTTACACAGAAAGTTTTGTTACACATGTATAGTACTAATAGTGCATGAAAACAAACACACTCACAGTTCTGTTAATGTGCTTTCTTACAATGCTTTTGATTTTCATTTTTGAAAGATTATTAATTGATCTTCTGATTGTTATTCTGCTTCATCTACTGCAGATCATTGCGACCGGTTTGTTAGTAAGGTATGATTTATATATAAGCATCAAAAGCCTTTGCTAGGATAATGAAATTCTGCCATGGAAAAGCTTCCAAATGAAAAAATGAATTGATTGCATGAGTAGTCGTGCTCTTACATTTGGTAAGTGACTGCATAGATTAGAATGAGTCATTATTTTTTTCCTTCTTCAGATTATAGATTTTTGTACAGCCAAACAATAATAATAGTTGTGGTTGCTATAACATGGATGAAAAAAGTAGGGTCAGTTGGTGGGCCTTAGATTTTTTTTAAATGGTAGTTGAGGAAGCCAGACTGAACATAAATCAAGTTTCTCTTTGGCTGAAAACACTTTTTAGAATGTAAATATTACATTCCCTGAGTGCTTGAAGGGCAGAGAAGATGGGACAGCGCACATTTCATTGGTTACCATCATTGTTTTTCTTTTTGCATGATAAAAAAAGTATAGGGTCAGCAGAAAAAAATAGGGTTGGTCAGGTTACTGTAACTACACCCAAAACAGTTTTTTCCCTAATAAAGCTCATTGAAAAAAAGTCATTCTCTGGCAACATAAAATCAAACTAGCAAAGTTACTTAGTTATAAGCATCTAATGATTCAAATATTGTGGAAATCTTCAGAACAACATGACAGTAAGGACAGATGCTAAGAACATGAAATCTGTCTCCCTTTTGAACCATATTTGATTAGATCTGAATATTTTTTGCATTTTTATGATTGCACATGCCTGAGAATTGTGAACGTGATAGGTAGCATCTCATTTACTCCTTCTGATGTCCAACAGCACTTTGTGACATGAAGTTCCTGTGCTGTGGCTGAGAAGAGATCTCATGTCAGGCTGCAAATTTTGTTTTCCCTTGGCACACATAGAATACTCCAGCCCTATCACTGACCCGGGTTGTTTACTTTGTGAGGTGTCTGTTAGAAGTGACCTGTGGTTGAAGTCTAGAACCTGTCAAAGGGGACTCAAAACTGTCATGTAAAAAAAAGACACTTAGGCTTTAATCAGTCAGATTCATAGGATATTTATTTTTCTTTCACACCTGACCAACAGCACCAAGAACTGTGTGTGCTCACTGTATTCCAGTGAGAATTTTTATAATTTAGAGAGGATTCTTACAAAGTAGCAGATGTGACTCTGTATCCATCTTTGAAAAGGAATACAGTGTGCATGAAATCATAGCTGTTGTCTGAGAGTGAGAGAATCAAAATACATTTCGACATGAGTAACATTTTTCTAGTTGCTGTGAAATTGATGTCACTGACGCTGACTCTTTCAAGCAAAAATCCCGTAGCATCATCATGAGTGGTTTATTGCTTGACTGTTTTTATCCTCTCCATGAGCAAACGGTCAAAGTCTGGCGGCTTGGAGTGGTTCTCTTTGGTGTTATTAACCCTTGGAGTGCCATGATGGCAACAAAAAAACACTCCCACGGAGTCCCAGTGCACTGGCATTGATGGCAGACCGGCTCTGATATGCTGTGCTGTCATTGGTTGATAGGAAGAGGCTCTAACCAATAGAGAGTGACCAACTGAAAATTTAACACAGAACCGGAGCCCAGTGGCCAAAATTATGACTGTCAGTCTACTGTCATTGTCCGAATTTGTAGACTGGCTCTCCGAGGGTTAAGCTCTTCAAGACATCACCTTGCTGTGTTTGGAATGTCACATTTCTGCACCTTGCAAATGGCACTTCTTGCAGTTTTTTGCATTTCCCCCCCCCCAAAAAAAAAAAAAAAAAAAAAAAAAAAAAAAAAGAAGATAATTGCTCAAATGGTCTAGTGACTGGGAGTGGAGGAGTGGGGGTAAGGAAACTGATCAAGATCCAAGTATGTGTGACAAGTTGCCATGAAAGACCAGTACATTTGTCTTTACAGTTGACGTTTAAGATTCTTTGCACATTTTTGGATCTGTGATTTCCATGTATTTCCTCATGCATTCCATCTCCCATGGCAACCATGAAATCTTGACAGTCCAAGGAGAACTGACCGTCAGTCTGGCTGTTGCTGTTCCAGGCTTTCATGCCCAACAGTGTCAGATGGCTCAAGCACATGGACATACCCGACCCCAGCGTCAACTTTCAGTACTCCGCCTTGCATTGGGCCTGTGCCTTTGGTGAGCTCATTCACCCTCTCTTCAGGTTTGGGGATGTCTGGCTAACCTTATCC
>JAWQFJ010001620.1:0-10000 GCA_034096865.1 Theodoxus fluviatilis
CATCCAGTCTTTATTGATTGACAGAAGTGCAATGCTCGGAACACAGCCGCCTGTTTAAACTTAAGCGTCCTTTAGAATAGATTTCTCCTGTATGCCCAGCTAGGTAAATTTGTGACCATGTGCAACTGTAGTCATGCCTGGCGCATGCGCATTTGTCTGTGCGTTACAGAGAGGTGGGCACCCGGCCGTTTTGATCTCTGTTGTTCGACATTTCAAGATCGGAGAAACCTAGTTTCGTTCATATTCACACTTTCTTTTTCTTTTTCTCTGTAGCTCTAGATTTCTCGGGCTTTGTCAAAATTTTCTTCGAAACTTCCTTGTCTTTTTCTGTAATAAAGGTAACCGTCCACTTCCATCATAGGGAGAATCGACCATCTGCGAGTCTCGTAATGTGAAGGAAGAAAGGACGGGAGGAAAAAGATGAGCTTCTCTATGGAATCTGCCCGGGGCGCTCGCAATCCGTTGCTCATTTGCATCATTCAGCCCTTGACGCTAAGGAGGTTTTGAGGAGCCGGATGGAAAGTGCGCCGCCTTCGTTTGCTCAGAGGGAACAAATCTGAAAACAAAAGGGAAGTTTGGACTAATCCAAGAAGGATTCGTCTAATTCACAATAACCGCGGAAGCAATTTTGCAATCCCCCCCCCACCCCCGAGTTCAGCGTGACCCTGGATTGCAAGACTTCCGACTCCGGGAATGAAAATAAAAAACCCTTGGTGCACGTACAAGTGGTGAAGTTTTGGTCGACTTCATTCTTTTCCTGCCTCAAGAGGCAAGGTCGATGGTAATTTTGCTCTGGTCAACAAGGCTTGGAGAGAGAAATAATAACCTGGTCTAAAATAGCCCGGCGCCAGTTTGTTTGCGAAGCTCCACTCGAGTTCCTGGTCGTGGACACAGTTCGATGGTACCACCCCGAGACAGCCCAGACATTGATCATGTACCCGGCATATGCGCCCCACTGTACTTTTACCCGTATCCTGGCTTCTGATGTCCTCATGGCACTCCAAAACCTGAATTTCACTGCTTCCTCCACCATGACACGCAGCGCAACATGTGTCACACGACTGAAGCACAGCACAACATAACAGCACCTAATGCAAACAATGCAACAGATACGAGCCCGTACATTAACGTGTGGTGCAAATGCAATACTACTTCATGTCAGAAAACACAATGCACAAAAACATTTACAGTACATGATGCAATACAACTTCACTCAGGAGAAAACAGTGCATTATACAATGGCATGTGACACATGGAGTCAATGCAGTGCAATACCACACATTCCCGAGCTTGACTTACTTACTTGACTTATTCCGTTGAGTTCCTTGTGGAGCATAGGGCCTCGGCAACAGTCCTCCATCGTACTCGGTTCTATCTCCTCCTCGCAGGATCGCCTCCAGGTAGTCTTGGGGCGACCAACTCGTCTCTTGCCCTGAGGATTCCACTGCAAGGCCTGCCGTGTGATGTCGTGTGGAGGTTTCCGCAAGGTTTGTCCGATCCACCTCCACTTCCGCCTTGCGATCTGCTGTCCGATGGGATCCTGGTTTGCCTGCTTCCACATTCCCGAGCAACACCACATAAATAACGCTTCATTCAGCAATGAAGATCAAGTAGCGAGGACTCATATTAGACAGTGCAAATGTGACACAACGAATGCATCAGCTGACGCAATGAATTGCAAAATCACACAATGAATTGTTATTGTTCCTTTGTTCAGCAGTTATTCATTGATAGTATAGTCTCCGAAAGTAGCTTTTGTGTCTGCCTGTGTATGTGTGTGTGTGCGCGCGCGCGCGTGCGTGCGTGAGTGTGTGTGTGTGCTTATGAGTGTGTTGGTGTGTGTGTGTGTGCTTGTGTGTGTGTGTGTGTGCTTGTGTGTGTGTGTGTGTGTGTGTGCTTGTGTGTGTATGTCTGTGCGTGTTGGTGTGTGTGTGTTTGTGTGTGTGTGTGTGTGTGTGTGTATGTGTTTGTGTGTGTGTGTGAGAATCTTACCCTGCGTTCCGTTGCACTCTGCTTTATCTCTGCTACGGTGTAGCAGGCTCAGGAGTTTCGATTGGTCGGTTTCTTTAATTATTTTTAAAGCACGTTACCATTAAAAGTAGAGGGTTTTGGAGGCCCCCTTTGAATACACGAATCTCCAATATTATTTCACACTCAAATTTTTCACTCTTGATCGAAGAAACGACTTAATAAAAGCATTAGGGGCGAAAATCCATTAATAACAAAAGGGAGGTAACCATCACCAGTCATAGAGGAAGGTCAAAGGAATCCAAAAATGTGTGTCGTCTGCTAAATCGTTACACTCATGGGTATAAATGCCGACGTTTACTACAAATATCAAACCAATGCATACAATCCACTCTGCCACGGTGATGAGAGCACGAAAACATTTATTTATTCGAAATTTGACAGCAAACTGCACGTTTGCCACTTCCATTTTATGTAAACTCCATGGTTCGAAGCATGTTTACCGTGCTTAGTTCTGTTTAGTATGAGCCAATCAAATGCGGCTACGAGTTCTGTAGTTTCATCTAGCTGCTGCGCAACCTTGACAGGAAGTTGACCTCTGCCACTGGGTGAAACGTCACCAAAAATTGTGTATGAATGATTTTCGACCCTAATATTTTTATTAAGTCGTTTCTTCGATCAAGAGTGATACATTTGAGTGTGAAATAATATTGGGGATTCGTGTATTCATAACCCTCTACTTTTAATTGTAACGTGCTTTTAAAATAATTAAAGAAACCGACCAATCAAAACTCCTGAGCCTGCTACACCGTAGCAGAGATGAAGCAGAGTGCACGGAACGCAGTGTAAGCCTGGCAAGAATTTACTAAACAAATAATTTGGATTTCCAAACTGGCCAATCAGCTCGTTTCCTAGATGTGCGTACGCCTTGTTGCCATAAGAGGCATAAGTATCTCTAGGAAAAGAAATATCTCTGGGTACTTGCGACGATATGAAACTGCTGGATTAAGCCAACCCTGCATCGCCTACTGGACTGCTCAAGACAAAGGGCAGCTGTTCCTTCAGGGGATGTACAACCTGTGGAGGTCAAAATCTTACTTCTTGCCATTTTACTTCTGATATGAAAGTATATTGTAGGCATCCGAGAGAACATGCAAAAACGAAGTTTTTATCACTCTACGTGTGGTCATGTGATCAATATGGCTACCTGATCTATAAATAAAAACATTGTTTACCCCTATAGCTCAACACATTATTAAGTTTAAAACATGAAATGTATTCTGAAGATACTATAAACATTGCTGCAGAGAATGAACTATTACTTAACCTCTATGATAAATTTACATGAAGTTGGAAATTTAAGAAATATATGGTACTGAAACACGCAAATAAACACCTTCCGTTGTCTTCAACTAAATACAGCATAACTTTAAAACGTATACACACCTAAACAAAATTAATATTTCATACCCTGTGTATTTTGATGCAGAACATCTCTGCAAAAATTCACAGCCGTACAAAGAGTATGTAACTTACGCTGTTCAAAAAATGTTGAACAACTGTTTCAAAAATCCACAATGGAGAAAAGCCTCTTTAAAAGCTTTCACACCCAAACAACACATCCAACCTAGTAGGAACCACTTCCAGCTTTGTAGAAAGGTCCCCTCTCCTCCAAACCCACGATCACTAGCACGGCTGACGGGCGCTGAACGCGGTTCTCGTGGCAAGTGTTAAATGTTATACTACGTTGGTAGTGTTGTGATTTTCTCGTGCCAAATGGGTTTTTTGTGCTGAGTCATCATAATTTTGTAATAAAAGAAACGGGGGTTTGATATATCGGGGCTCCCCATCACTCCTTGTGGAAGGACAGCGGTGCGGTGTTGTGCTATCGGGGAGCGGTGCGGTGTTGATGGTCATATAAGTAGACCGGTTCGTTGTCTGCTAGGGTTCTGCGGTGTTTTGCGGACTTGTATGCTTAGATTGCTGTTGTTGCAATTTCCTGTGATTACTGCTGTGTTTGCAGTGGAGTGGTGACCTGCTGTGCTTGGCGGGCACGTGGAGATAACTTGTTGTGGTTGCAATTTACTGTGATTGTTACTGCTGTGTTTGCAGTGTATTGGTGACGTGCGATGTGGAGTCTTGCGGGCATAATCATTGTCGTATCACGTTATTATTTTGTTTTAAAATGCAAATCTTCTTAATTTCATACTCGTGTCGGTTTGTGTTTTTCAATCCTATAGACCTCGGGCAATCCGGGTCGTTACAATCACTTTAGCCCTCTTTCTTTTCTTTCCCCTTATCTTCGCCTCAGCAGTGCAGAGGACAGAACTGAAATCGGTGCTGTATGACCAAATCAAGTTATGACTATATAATGAGATGATTTTTTTTCTCCAAATTATAAAGTTGCTTAAACTTATTTAGAGGGAATGTACCGCAATTGGATATTAAGAGGTTGTGCATAAATGGTTGAGGATCGATTTCGTTTACACACTCATTTTCGATAATTTTGATGAAAATGAACTCGCTGGTTGTACTTCCCCTTTAGACTCATCCGCACTGACTCCTGCATGTGACAGCCAATCTTTCTTTGATGTATGAAGCACTGTGGCAATCGTTTTCCAACGTTTTTCGTATTGGCAGAGGTTTGGCAGTACCTGGCCAGTTGCTGCCGCTGGTGACCTCAGCTTGGCTGCGAAAGGTCGCAGGACATTGGTAATGAGGTGTGAGATAGGCGTCCGGTTAAAACCTTTTGTTTACAGCTACCTGGAGTTTCCATTAGCATCTCCCCCTCGGAGGTATGAGAAAGATGCATTGATGTGTGTGAGTGCAAATACAAAGGCGCTCGCTTTCGCACTCAATTGCTTGCTCACTCCCTCATTCACTTGCTGACTTTGCTTGCTAACTCACATACCTGCTGGTTCACTTTCTCGCTCATTTGCATAGTTGTCCACTAGCTCACTCTCACTAACTCGCTCATTTTCTCGCTCGTTCGCTCACACGCTCACGCACTTAATCACTCGCTTATTCACACAATCGCTCGCTTGCTTGATGGCTCGTTCACTTGCTTGCTCACTCCCTCATTCACTCGCTCACTCACTTGCTTGCTCACTCCCTCATTCACTCGCTCACTCACTTGCTTGCTCACTCCCTCATTCACTCGCTCACTCACTTGCTCGCTCATTCCCTCATTCACTCGCTCACTCACGTGCTCGCTCACTCCCTCATTCACTCGCTCACTTTGCTCTCACATACCTGCTAGTTCACTCGCTTGCTCACTCACTCATTTACTCAACCTACTCACACTCTCACTCACACACTCACTAAGAGATCGCTGTCCTCTACTCCGAGGCACGCCAGTCTGCATGCCACCGGCAGACCACGTGCAGGAAGACTGCGACTCTTTGAGGTGTCTGGCGTGGTGGCAGTGCAGTGCTTCGATCGATAGTGGTGCCCTCTCAAGACGCTCCACCCAGACGTCCAGTCTTGAGGGGCGTTGCTTTTTTGCCCGGGGCTTGTGGCTTCAAGGCTGTTGTTTTGGCGCTTCAGCTGCTGCTAGAGTTGTCTTTGCTCTCAGCTCCACAGAGGACTCGTCTTCAGTGCAGACTCGCCCTCGTCTGCAGTTCCAGCACTGGTGTTAGATCACAGGCACCATGGGTTGCAAATTAATTTGGCGACCTTCGCGTGCGTGCTTGTGTAGTTATAGAAGACGTTGCGACACCGATCCATCACTCGCTCACACTATCTACTCGTTCTCCCTCTCGTCCTCATGGATCCACGTTCTCATTCTCCCTTGTCCTCGGTTTCTCTCTCTGTGTGTGAGTGTGTGTGTGTGTGTGTGTGTGTGTGTGTGTGTGTGTGTGTGTGTGTGTGTGTGTGTGTGTGTGTGTGTCTGTGTCTGTGTGTGTGTGTGTCTGTCTGTGTGTGTGTGTGTCTGTCTGTGTGTGTGTCTGTCTGTGTGTGTGTCTCTGTCTGTCTGTGTGTGTGTGTCTCTGTCTGTCTGTGTGTGTGTGTGTGTGTCTGTCTGTTTGTGTCTGTCTTTGTGTCTGTCTGTCTCTGTGTGTCTGTCTGTCTTTCTGTCAGTTATGGCGTCGGAACACTCCCCTCGATCAGCATGTTTTGTTTACAAATCATTTATGGGTCTGTCTACAAATCATAAAAATTAAACTTAACCATTATTAATATTATCGAATATTTTTAGTTATAATCAAACTATCTGCATGCATTGACGCAAATTTTTTTCCTCAAAATGTACGGACAAATACGTCTACTATATGCATTCCAGTTCTCATCCTACAAAGATGGTGGTTAACATGATAATTTGCTTGACCCGTCCGGAAGTAACTGCAATGGGTCTTCGGTCATTTGTCCTCAAATGTTTGCTTGTTCACTCTCTCTAGAGGAACGTGTATGATAGAAGCAAGGAATGAAGCTCGTCTTTGTCTGGTGTACCTGGAGTCCCACCGCTAGAACGGACGATAGGGCAGTTTCCCAGTTAGGTGTCGCTTTAACACGACCTGCAAGCAGCTCGAGACAGCCAGTGTACAGGGTGCTGCACCTCACCGTCTCAATTTTTAACACGACCTGCAAGCAGCTCGAGACAGCCAGTGTACAGGGTGCTGCACCTCACCGTCTCAATTTTTAACACGACCTGCAAGCAGCTCGAGACAGCCAGTGTACAGGGTGCTGCACCTCACCGTCTCAATTTTTAACACGACCTGCAAGCAGCTCGAGACAGCCAGTGTACAGGGTGCTGCACCTCACCGTCTCAATTTTTAACACGACCTGCAAGCAGCTCGAGACAGCCAGTGTACAGGGTGCTGCACCTCACCGTCTCAATTTTTAACACGACCTGCAAGCAGCTCGAGACAGCCAGTGTACAGGGTGCTGCACCTCACCGTCTCAATTTTTAACACGACCTGCAAGCAGCTCGAGACAGCCAGTGTACAGGGTGCTGCACCTCACCGTCTCAATTGTGTCTTTCAATTGCAAGCGATTTCAGATAGCTCCGGAAACCTTTGATAAAATTTTGGATGAGATTCGAAACCGACGGCAAATATTTCTGGTGGCACTCGCTGCAGAGCGGTCTGAGAGCAGCTCTGAGAGTGTCGCTCGAACGAGACGGCCACTGCCATCTCGACTAAATGCCAGACGTCTTGTCTTCTGTCTTCTACGGTGTCGATGTTCATTTCGAATGTCACGAGGACAGAAGAGCATTCTGGTGTCAGGTGCAAATGTCACACGACTCGTCCACGACAGCAGAAGAAGGCGACGATGCTGTTTGCATCTCTCCACGCCAAATGTCATTTGTTTCCGATCTCGCGTGGCGACAAACAGTGCATCCAGACCATGTTATGGCTTCCAAAAGATGTTTCCTGCAGCTGATAACTTTCTCCTGTCTAATGGATTCATCTTAATATTTGAAGAAAGGAGATTGATAGAGGCATATTTATACCTTGATCTGCAACTGGCGCAATGCAACACTGGACACAGACGTTGCAAATACAATTTGAACGATTTAAAATAGTGACATGGGCCCGTATTCACAACGGCGATATATCTTTTTAACACTCGATTTATCCCCTAGCCCCGCGTTATCTTGATCGGTTAGATAAGGTACGCTCGTCAGAGGATCCTAGGTTGCGCTTTGCTATATATACTGGTTTCCAGCCAAGGGAGAGCGGAACAGGCAGTTGGAATCGTCTGAGTTTAGAGATAAATCGGAGTTAAAAGAAATCGCCGATAAATCGCCGTTGTGAATACGGGCCCTGGACTATACTGCTGAGTAAAAGCAAAAGGTTAAGACTATATATGGACTGCAAGGCACCTCAAGTCTTTTGACAGGCGCCGGAAAGGTGACTGCCAACCCAGACAAAGCACATTGTTACCTCATACGACGGCAACTCACTTTCACAAACTCTTGTGAGCAATTTTGACAGTGCGTAAAACGCCGTGTCAGTCTGCAGAAAACACAAATCAAAGCGTGTATTTCACGTACGTATGGATAGTAAATCGGGTTGTCTCGGCTCAGATCTTGATTTTCTACTAAAGGTGGTAAGTATCACTATAAACGTACTAACTCATCTTTGTAAGGGCAACTCATTTCGCCGAATGAATACTGGAGCCAATGTCTAAGAAACACAGTTTATTATGAGATTCACTTCTGCCGAGAGGCAACTCGAGACGGGCTGACTATCCGTTTTTTCCATCTTGTAATCCATGCCAGCTGCGCCCTCTGTGACAATGACAAAGCTGGTTCCAGCACTTGAGAGGACGTCGAACGCAAAGCGTGGGCAGTTCACTCGCTCATGTTGCACGCTCTTTCCTCATGCAGATGCGGAGTGCCAATGATCGTCGCTGCGTCACTGTTTTGTATGGCACGAGCAGACTCGTCGTCGGTGCAGGGTGACACCAAATATAACCTCAGTTGCTATGTTTCATCTTCTTTGGATATGCTTCCACACCCCAATGTGTAATCATATTGGCATGGTGTTCCTAGTTCTGGACGCTGCAACTGTTACACAACTCTTGCGTTCTCGTGTACACGATTCATTTCCTTATCGCACCCACCCACATCCGCCTATTTTCGACTCCCTAACCAGTTAACAAGCTACTGTGCCTGTCAAGTCGTTGTCCAGAACATATTATTTTTGTTCTGGAGCCGTGCAGCTCCGCATGGTGTTGTGGAAGCAACAGCCTCGGCTGCAGACACGAAGGCGTCACAAAGAGCATTCTTGCACGTGCCCCGTTGTTCATCTTGTGAGACTGTGTGGGTTTCTATGGATCTCATGTGGGTGCAATGTCAGGGGGTATCAAGGGGGGTGTATGCCTTTTCCAATCTTGTCGCAGGAGCAAGCCATAAACATGTCAGTAAACTAGACACACGAAAACAAAATACAAGACTGCTGATCTTTTTCTGTGTCACACTGGCTGGCTCACCCCTGATTTAATCCGAACAAGCTGTCACATTGCATCCCAGCCTGTCTCCTGTTGCGATCACCACACGCCTATGAGAGTGTTGCTATGACTACCACGAGCGAAGTTCTTCCGACTGACAGATTAAGGGGGATTTCCTTATCATGATGGATTCTGTTCCTGGAGAACGGAGGGCCAGTACAACGCAAAATGGTGAGTACTCACAGATAAATAACGTTTTCATGTGACTGCAACAGCAACAGTGGCATAATATACATGTAGAGATCACAGACGACACGATGTTTGGATGATAACAAAACAGAGTTGGGAGGTTACTGTAGCTCACGGCGAGACAGAAACTCCTTGCATCTACCTCCCTGAAACGGAAACATTAATTTTTGTTTCACTGATACAGTTTCAACGGTGTTCGCAGACGGTGAAACTTGTCTCAATGAAACGATTCAGTTGACTGCACCCATTATTGTGATATGGATACTCACGTCATTCGGCATGAATTGCGAGGTCCGCATCGCTAGTCCTCCATTATGCTGTGGAGAATGACGCAGTAGCGTGTAGCGTTCCCATTTGCTGACTAGCAAAACTGTATCAGTGGCACATCACATATCTATAACATGTTCTCAGGAAAGAAATGCTTGAGACGTTGCATACAGGAGACAATTAGGTTCTCCTTGAAATGACTGCACGCACACGATGAAACATTAATCTTGCATACGCATCTATGTATATAAAACCCAAACGGTTTCTGTCTATCTGGACATCTGTCCGTCCGCTCTATGCGTTCGGCTGCCCATGCACGGATCTCCGCGAAATTTGGCATGTCGCTCCCCCGTGACTGGATGGGGGCAGTCGTTGCGTTTTGGAAGGTGTACCTCCGACCGTTCCGGAGATATTCCCTCTGGAACGTTTAAGTCATGGGACTGTTGACGGCATAGGGAGACAACTCGGCTCCAACGGGTGCTTCGTGCTGCACGATATTTTACGGGTCCGAGCTCGCTCATCTCATCACGCGTTGATGTTTGGTGAATGTGAGGGAAAAGGTGGAGACGGGAAAAGGTGGAGACGGGACAAGGTGGAGACGGGAAAAGGTGGACACGGGAAA
>JAWQFJ010001620.1:17500-20000 GCA_034096865.1 Theodoxus fluviatilis
TCCTGTCTCTCCCTGCATCCGCCGCTCACAGTTGCAGTTTTGTCCGGCTATATAAATACGTCTTTGCATTCCGCCAGCTGTCCATAGGGACGGCTGATGAGCACTCGAGCCGCGTTCAACCGTTCTGTTCAGCCTAGTTGTTCTCATTGATCTGGCAGCTCCGAGCTGGGGGCGAGAAAAGCAGGAGAGCTCGTATGATTTGCCCATGCAGACGTTCGGAACTCTTCACAGTCTGCTTGGGTATCGCTCCAGCTCTGCTCGCCATCACCCCCACGCTCTCAGCCTCTGGTGATTGTGGTGCTGCTTCTGAGGTCATATCTTATATATGCTATCTGTATCCCTCTCACTTTTGCGGTGCTCAAAGAGTAGTAATGATAGATGTGGTGGTGGAAGTAGTAGTTGTTGTAGTTGCTGTTATTGTTGTTGTACTAGTCGTGTTAGTAGTGGTAAAAGTAGTAGTAGTAGTAGTAGTGGTGGTGGTGGTGGTGGTGGTGGTGGTGGTGGTGGTGGTGGTGGTGGTGGTGGTGGTAGTAATAGTAGAAGCAGTAGTAGTAGTAGTAGTAGTAGTAGTAGTAGTAGTAGTGGTAGTAGTAGTAGTTGTTGTTGTTGTTGTTGCTGTTGTTGTTGTTTTTGTTGTCGTGCTAGTCGTGTCAGTAGTGGTAATAATAGTAGTAATAGTAGTCGTAGTAGTAGCGGTAGTGGTGGTGGTGATGGTGTTGGTAGTGGTAGTAGTGGTAGTAGTAGCAGTAGTAGTTGTACTACTTACACGACTAGTACATCAAAAACAACTACCACTAGTAGTAGTAATAGCAGCAGCGGTAGTAGTGGTGATCGTGGTGGTGGTAGTAGTATTTGTGATAGTAATAGTAGTGGTAGTGGTGGTGTTTGTGTTGGTGATGGTGGTTGTAGTGGTGGCGGTAGAAAAAGTAAAACCTGTAGGAGAGGTAATAGTAGTAGCAGCAGCAGCAGCAGCAGCAGCAGTAGTAGTAGTAGTAGTAGTAGTAGTAGTAGTAGTAGTAGTAGTGATGGTGGTAGTGGTGGTGATGATGTAGTAGTAATAGCAGCAGCGGTAGTAGTGGTGATCGTGGTGGTGGTAGTAGTATTTGTGATAGTAATAGTAGTGGTAGTGGTGGTGTTTGTGTTGGTGATGGTGGTTGTAGTGGTGGCGGTAGAAAAAGTAAAACCTGTAGGAGAGGTAATAGTAGTAGTAGCAGCAGCAGCAGCAGCAGCAGCAG
Organism: Theodoxus fluviatilis; assembly: GCA_034096865.1. Classification (NCBI taxonomy): domain Eukaryota; kingdom Metazoa; phylum Mollusca; class Gastropoda; order Cycloneritida; family Neritidae; genus Theodoxus; species Theodoxus fluviatilis. The sequence continues at coordinate 18,736 of JAWQFJ010001620.1, forward strand.
CAGTAGTAGTAGTAGTAGTAGTAGTAGTAGTAGTAGTAGTAGTAGTAGTAGTGATGGTGGTAGTGGTGGTGATGATGGTGGTGGTTGTAGTGGTGGTGGTGATGGTGGTGGTTGTAGTGGTGGCGGTAGAAAAGTAGAACCTGTAGGAGTCGCGGTAGTCGTAGTGAGAGCAGTAATCGTTGTAGTAGTGGTCGTAGTATGGAACGTTTAGTAGTTTGGTAGTGGTGGTAATAGGAAAATGGTCACAGTGGTGGAAGAAGTGTTGATGGTTATGTTAAAGTAGTAGAATTAGTAGTAGTAGTCGTAGTAGTAGTCGTAGTAGTAGTAGTAGTAGTAGTAGTAGTAGCAGCAGCAGCAGCAGTAGTAGTAGTAGTAGTAGTAGTAGTAGTAGTAATAGCACCAGCAGCAGCAGCAGCAGCAAGTGTTGTCATTGTTGTGTTCTTGCTGCCGTCGTCGTTGTTGTTACTGATGCTTCTGCTGCTGTATTCCCCTTGCTCTGGCTGCTCTGCTTCAGCTGTTCTGATTGTAAGTGCAAGTGCAAAGACCTCTTGCGTCTTGATGAATAAGGCTTTCGTTGTATTGAATGTATGTAGTCCCTCCCGATCAGTCATGCCGTCCAATGAATGAGTGACAGGGGTGCACTGATACGTAAATGCGCACATATGCGTTTGATTTGCATTTGCTATGAGTGTGCTGTGAGTTCGTGCTTGTACATGTCCCAGTGTGTTATTAGGAACATTTTCACTGATAAAAGTATGTGCTGATGCAGTCAGAGGTTGACAGCATATGACTTTTAATGATCGTTTAACTAAATACCCTTGTTCCTCCGCCTCCACTCTCTCTCTCTCTCGTTCTTTCCGTCTTTTTCTGTCTTTCTTTTACTTATCATTTCTCTTTCGTTCTTCCCTCTCTCTCTCTCTCTCTCTCGTTCTGTCCTGTATTACTGTTTTTCTCGTTTCCTCTTTCTTTCTCTCTCGATTTATCTCTCGATCTCTCGTTCTCTCACTTGTTTTTCTCTCTTTTAGACCGAGGACCTTAAATCGTTCAGTTCAGTTCAGTTCAGTTTAGTTCAGTTCAGTTCTCTCTCTCTCTCTCTCTCTCTCTCTCTCTCTCTCTCTCTCTCTCTCTCCGAAGTTTGCGTCGTTACTTCCCCCCCCCCTTTCTAGCCTTGGTGGATTTCTTTTTTTAATAATTAGAATCTCTCCTCTGTAACCGGACACTCTAGATGCACACTTTGCCATTAATGGTGCAAACGCACTGAAACA
>JAWQFJ010001620.1:27500-32500 GCA_034096865.1 Theodoxus fluviatilis
TGGAGACAGGAACGGTGAGCTGCGGGTTCCAGGCCTAGCAATCAATACAGGATTAGTCCCCGGATTTCTCCCCCACGTCCTTCGAACTCCCGCCAGGCTGGGGACGGATCGAAGCTGTCACACCAACGTCATTGTTGTGCTTAATTTGATGGAGCATTGACAAAAATCGTTTCCTGGAGGACTACTGCGTTTTTCTGGTCTCTTCTCCATGGCTTGCAAGGGTCGGATTAGTTGGACCTGCATCGTGCATCACACATGCTTGGAGGAACATGTTAAAAAGGGAAGTCTTTCTAGAAGCTGAGTTGCAAAAGTGGATTTTTTTTCTCTGCTGTCTGTGGGGTTGGAGATGCTTGTCAAGATCTTTCTCCTGAGGATTTAGAGATAAATTGCTCTGAAAGAGATCTGAAACCCTTGATTCGTTTTGTCTTTTGCGACACCCTGTTAGATGTTTTTGTGCAATGCAAGACAATGCCCGAGTGTCTGTGTTTCTTTACGACACTGATTACATTTCTTTTCGACATATATAATGCTACTCGTTGAGCCATGTATTACTTATAGCCTTCGGGGCCGAAGAAGGAGCAAGGCTCGAAAAGGTTACAAGAAGCAGCTGTCTATCTGTTTGGACAGAGTGTCCATCCAGTGCAATACTACTTTGAAATAGGTTCTATTTCGGCATCCTGATTGCTTCATATGGCTTTGATCGTAGGCTTGAGAGTATGAACACTCTATCAAGTTACTTTGTATTTCAAATACATTCACATGGAAGTTGGTGTTTTTCATCGACCCTTAGGAATATACGAATTAACTAAGTGAGACAACGCGTCAAAGAGTATTCGGAAACCAGTCATCTCAATCACGAATTATTTATTCGACATTTATATTCGTAAAACGTCGGTGACCACTCTGGAGATAATCTACCTTTGCATCATTTGTCGCCTGCTACCTCACAAATAAACAGCAATAAGGTCATGCGTAGTTGCACCTTATGAATGAAACGCTCTATCCTATTGAGAAATTCTCTGCGTGATCACTCCACTAACATCAAATAAAGTTCTTTGAAACAGTCATGATAAAACGATCACACCCTATTTGTGCAGTGAAAATCGAATGAGCAGACGTGTCGATCTGAGAGGGAACTCAATCGTACGTGCCCGCTATCAAATTACGACCCGAAGGAGGAAATGAAGAGAAACATTTAAACAAATGGATCGTTACCTGCAGTGCAAGCACTCAGGACATTAGATAGGACCTCCACGGACACACAAAGAGGACTTCCGTAGCCCGGGACTCCCATGAGGGAGGTGCAGTCAGGAATCTCAGTCAATATCCGGTAGCGATACCACACTGGAGTTCCGTCTCTCCCGGGATGCCCTCCCCCCTGGACCCAGCCAGTCCCAGAGTGGAGTTGTGAGCATCCTGGAGGGCAGAGAGTCGAGATGAAATCAGGAGAACTCGAGGCCAGTCTGTATCGCTCTCCTGCATGATATGTTCACGTCTGTCAGCCTCTAGTGTTCATTCGTTAAGTGCACAAAACTTAAACAGCTCCAATGTGGGTGTGACACAGAAAAACGGGAGCAGGTCTGGATTTTTTCTTTCTTTTGAGATGGCTATTTTCATTCAAGTTTTTCCGAACACAAAAATGCATGTAATCCATCGAGACAGTTTCCCGCGAGAGAAGTGCAAGGAGAAATTGTGAAACTTTCGGGTAAGTTACAAGTCTCCTTGCTTCTAGAGGGTGTCATTACATTCTCGATTGTCACTCCATCAGAATAATGGAAAAGAGGAGAAAAGTGGGTGTTATGGTCCACATGAGTGAACATTCTTCTATTTTAAAATGCTATTGACATCATGTTTGCCATTAACATTGGATGCACAGGAAGTGTGTGTGTGTGTGTGTGTGTGTGTGTGTGTGTGTGTGTGTGTGTGTGTGTGTGTGTGTGTGAGAGAGAGAGAGAGAGAGAGAGAGAGAGAGAGAGAAGGACGAAGGAAGAGAGAGAGGATGAAGGAAGAGACAGACAGACAGACAGACAGACAGACAGACAGACAGACAGACAGACAGACAGACAGACAGACAGACAGACAGACAGACAGACAGACAGACAGACAGACAGACAGACAGACAGACAGACAGACAGACAGACAGACAGACAGACAGACAGACAAAAGGACAGACAAAAGGACAGACAAAAGGACAGACACACAGTCAAAAGGACAGACAGACAGGCAAAAGGACAGACAGACAGACAAAAGGACAGACAGACAGACAAAAGGACAGACAGACAGAGACAGAGACAGCGACAAAGAGAAACAGAGAAAGACAGAGAGAGAGAGAGAGAGAAAGAGAGAGAGAGAGAGAGAGAGAGAGAGAGAAAGAGAGAGAGAGAGAGAGAGAGAGAGAGAAGAGAGAGGGGGGAGAGAAACAGACACAAATACAGAGAGACGGAGAGAGACAGAAAGACAGAGACAGAGGGACAGACAAAGAAACAGCCAAAGAAATAGAGGCATACGGAGAGAAATACAGAGACAGAGAGACAAACAGAGAGACTCAGAGACAGAGACCCAGAGACTGAGACAGAAACAGTATGGAATGACAGCTTGTTGAAAACCACAATGCCCCTGCTGCAGTCTTGTCGCAGAAACCACACAGTCCACATGTACCATTTCTAGAACTACAGTTCCACGTCACACACAACTTATCTGCAAGGACAGAATCCTGTACAGTGACTACACTCCGACAGCATATCTCCGTCAACACACTGGTCACACAGCAGCCACAGCAGAAAGGGTGGCTGGGCAGGCGGAATAGTCATTAGTCTCCGAAGCAGGAGTAGGTGCCATTGCCATCACCTGGAGAGCTTGAATCGCCCAGGTGTGCTGATGAAAGGGCGATCAATAGGACTTGCAGTGCAGATTGAAAGGTAGGGAATGGAGGGGGCCTCGAGATATAAACCAACCCGAACTGAGTCCTCCATTAGTCAGAGACCATTATTGCTGTTTCTGTTGACGGTGATCATGGTGTGGGGATGGAGGTCGTGCAACTACTCGGCTGTTTTTCCATAGAGAGGCAGGGCATGAAAATCTTAGGCTAGTGATTGCAGAAGAGTGCGACAGGACACCAACACCCTACCCCCACCCCCGATATTCCTCGTTCATACACGTTTACAAAAAATGAATGCTCATGGAATCACAGTTTGCAGCTCGAGCCCGTGGTCACATGATGCTCATGAGAATGACTTGCCTGTGGAAAAGTCAGTAGAAAGGTGTTCGAATCCCTTTGGACCGCCACTGCGTCGGTTCAGAAGTAGCTGATCCCACAACGTTGGTCTACTGAAGGCAGCATCAGCTTCCACGGAAGCGAATCACACAGTCAACACAACTCGATCGAAAGCAGTTACTAAAGAACGACTATGCATCACTGGTGCTCATCGTCCTCATGCCCTCTGCAGCCTCCTTGAGATATGTACAATCGACTCAGAGAGCGAGCACTGCTCTCAAGTCAAGGTCATGGTCGTCCTTCCAGTCGTCGTCGCCCTCAGTGGTGCCCGTGTCGTCACCAGAGTCATCGTCGTCGTGCATTGGGTGCGTGTATCTAAATCGTGCGTCCACAAATGTGACGGCCAAGGGCAAGTCCTTCGTCCGGTACTAGTTGATTACGTGACAAGGACAGCCCCCACGTGGCCGACAGAACCTCGACAGAGTCTTGCTTGTAGGCCTCCAGCATTCCGACACATGGCCCAAACTCTTCTGTTTCCAGAACATTACGGTCTCTCTTCTCTTGTGCTTGTGAAAAGACCTTGACGCGTCTGTGTTTCAAACGTGCAGCTTCCAAAAACAGCAAAGGTGGAGCCCTTGAAGACTGATTCTATTCCTTTTCCCGCGTGATAAATATCAAGCAAAACTTCACGACTCTGGACAATGTCTCACTTTCTCAGAAGAATGGTTAACTTACTGACGTGCAGCGCATGCAGCCCTTGGAGAACAGTGTATGAACGGCCACGAGCATCAAGAGGGGTCTTCCACAGGTAAAAAGACACTGTTTTTCTCCACGCAGCCGTAGGTCACCAAGAACAAAGGAGCGCCAGGTGGATGCACCCGAGTCCTGGCTGGGAGGCGTGGGAAGGACTCTGTCGCGATGAAGGTGTCAGGCATCGCCGTGGAGCGCAGCGCCCCTCATCGTCTCTCGAAGACGAATTCGTTGTAGTGCTGCCACTTGGCCTCCTCCGTGTCCAGCCCTGGCTTGATCTCCCCGGCGCTGTTGGTGCCCGAACCGCAGCAGCCCGCCAGGTAAAAGCCCTCCTCCAGCAGGTAGTCGAAAGCCTGCTCCAGGAAGGAGTGTTTCAAGAAGTAGCGTGCCGTGTAGCGGTCGTGGGAGCCGCGGTCGGGATCTCGGCTCTCGTTGAGGGTGTCCTTGAAGACCTCGCGGCACAGGGACACCTTGCCGCACACAATAATGCGGCTCAGCTTCCGGAACTTCACGTCTGCGAGGCCGTCGCGCCCGAAGGCAAACGTTCCACGGTAGCCCACGGTGATGAACCCTGCGCATTTGCCTGTGGCGGAAGCAGCGCCCCGCGTGATGGGCGGGACGGCCACCGTCTGGTGGAGCAAGGGGGCCAGGTGAGAGGGCTTGCTGGATGAAGAGTTCAGGCTCTTCACCAGCTCTGCGATCCCGAAGTACTCCGCTTCCTGCCTGAGGCGGTCCCGCTCGTGGAAGTTCTCAGGGAGGACGAGCTTGGAGTTGCGCAGGTAGTCCAGGATATAGCGGAAGAGGACACCGTCGCGGTCGATAAAGTACTTCCCCTTGGCGTCTTGGACGACGTGGTTTTGCGAGCCCTCGGCGAACATGGTGCCCAGCAGGCAGTTGGGTTCCTTTCGCAGCGTCTCCATGGTGGTCGTGTAGAACACGCCGCCCACATTCAGCTCCACGATCATGGGCGCCTCGGTGCCGGCCATCTCGAAGGGACACTGCAGAATGACCGAATCAAGATCGGCAGTTCTGTAGG
>JAWQFJ010001620.1:37500-45000 GCA_034096865.1 Theodoxus fluviatilis
CTGTTTTTTTCTAGCTGTATAGACTAGTATATCATGATGTAATTACTGTTCTTAGTTCATGTCTGTCTCGTCTGCTCGACTTTGCCAGACACTCTTTCTGTTCTAAGTATTGACTGTCGTGTTAGTCTGTCTGTCTGTCTTGTGAGCTTGTTCTGTTCTTGTTCTCTTCTTTTGTCATATATTCTGTCTGACTGCCTGTCTCCGTCGCTTTTGATCTGTCTGTCTGTCTGTCCGTCTGCTCATGCTCTTTTGTTTGAGTTGTTGCTGTTGCTGCACTTCCTGTATCATACACTCTCTAAACTGCTCAATTGTCGTGTCATTGCTCTGTCTGCTGTCTGTTTTGCTTTATCTCGTTCGTTTTTAAGTGTCTTCAGAAACCAATTTGTGCTTCTCTTTAGCCAGAGTGATCTGGTTTACCTTGTCCGATGTGTAGTTTGTGTTTTTAACTTGATTCTGTCTTGTTTGTGTGTTATGATCTATCTATGATGTATCTTCTTAGGCTTATTGTTATTGCTGTATGTGTTACTTGCATTAATGACGTCTGTGTACTGAATGAGTTGTTCACAATATTTATGCTGTGCTAGTTGTCGATTTAGGATCCAATAGTGTGTACTGGTATCTTACACGTGCCCGTCACTTGTATTCATGTGTTTTTTGCCGTGGTGGGTGAAACTATAGGAGAAGGCATCGTAGTATGGGGGTCTCGGCTTTTGCGTAGTACTTCTGTTTATCTCTACGGTCTGTTTTCTTGTTTTGTTCCCTTTGTCTCTGTCTCATGGCGCATCTCAGGGACACTGCGCACCACATGGCATTACCTAGTTCTGTCTTTTTTTTCCTTCTGCTGTTGTCTGTACTTTATTTTCTTTGTTTTCTTTCTCTTTCTGTCTTGTCCTACCAGACACCAAAAAGCAAAAATGAGAAATATGTTCCTCTATATATCTGGTCACGTGGGATCAAGCGTTGTGTGGCTCTTTGCCTATTCGAATCGCTATCAAAACAAGACCTCTTCCCCTCGTCTTTAACTTGGCTGAAAACTGGCACGCACTCTTCATCCTTTCAGGCGTTGGGTCAGCTGTTCCACTTTTCTACATGGTGTATTGCTCTCCCTGAGAATTGTAGCCACAGAATGCCTGCGTCGGGTTTCAGAAGGTACTGTACTGTCCTCCTATGTATCTCATCGTCATTGGTTGTATGGTTTTCTTTCTTGTGAGCATTCTTGGTTTTGGAAGTGGCCTCTAGCCTCATTCGCTGGCCGTGTTTTTGTACCCTGTGCCTTCCTCCGATGCTTGTGAATATCTTCGGATAGGTAGAGGAGAAGTAGAAAGTAGCCCACCCCTACCCAGTACTCCCGTTCCATCTATCTTTGCCTGCATTGTACTACGTAATCTCACAGTTTGCATTGTATCAGTTTTATCAGTTTCTCTTAGTGTTTACTCTTCTCCTCTTCTGATCTTTTTGTTTTTCTTCTCGTTACTTTCGTTTAATCACCTACTTCATTACATCCTTTGTGTCAAGGCATTGAAAATTATCAAACTTTGGTCCAGCTTATCTTTTTTCTAGAAAATCGTGTCTCATTTGAATTGACTTGTTTGCCATTTTGTATGCATAATTTATAGCATCTTTCTACTTATTTTATATATTTCTTTATCGTTATTTCTTGGTTCATTCTTTGTTGGTGTTACCCACATGTGGTCTGATGCTCGAAACTTCAATCAGTACTGTTGTCAGTTCCTAGATTCATTTTTGGCTAGCGTTATTACACCAACTGTAGTATATTGTCTGTTTTCGTATGCTAGGTCTGTTTTGAGGCATGACTTTTTCTCTAAAGGCAGCTTTGAACTAAAAAGAATTCATCTTGCAATGAGTTGCATGAAAAAGCGGGACCTCAGCAAGATGTTACCGTTTAAATGAGAACTTGGTTCTTAGGTTCTACTTGAACACATGTACTTGTCATCTTTTTATACGCTGTTTGCGGTACTTTCTGTAGGCTTCCTTGTTCATATTTGACACTACTTCGGATGTATGGCTAATTGATATAATTCTTTCTCTATTGTTCACTGTGATAAATAGAAATCGTGGATTACTACGTGGATTGATCTGACCGCAATTATAAATAAACTTGTTTCGCTCTCCATGCGTATTTTGGGCTCACCCTCCTTCTCTCTCTCCTGCATCCCCTCTGAGTCTGCAGGTACTTTTCCTTGCCTCTACCTCTATTGCACAGGCCATCCCCCCTTGCCACGACGTGACGTCTTCTGGTGTGAGTCGTGAGCTTCCCGTGCATGGTCAAACCCTAACTCTACAATCTAAGTCCTGGTGTAGGATGCGAACAGTCACCGGCGCACCCTCTCACGAGGGTGTGCAATGTGCTCTTGCACCAGTCTGCCACCTGTGCTCGATAGGCTTTTGGTCCTGGCACAGGCCTTTTGATGTTGTTTGAGCCCTTAGGTGCTTGTCCTGGGACATGTTGGGTCTTTGTATCTATGTGCCATGCTGCATGAATACCTGGTTTCTGTTATGCCTGGTAGTTCCTCCCTCTGACTATCGACCATTAGTGGGTGCGCTTAACTCCACTAACATCATTACGGGACCCCCGTGGGTCCCTGACTTTGCTGCTCGCGCCTGTGTTGTTCAAGTTTGTCAAATACATATACTCTTCCCAGCCCGGAGCGAGGTGCAGGACTGACACCTCACTCATCTAACTGATACCTGCTACACATTATAAACACTAACTACAAAAAAGCCCTCAACCCCTCGTTGGTCTGTGTTCTTTCCAATTTATTCAGTATACACGCTATGGTTCTGTGTGCGGTGGTAGCCCTTATGGGATGCATTTATTCAACCCATATTTCAGCTCCCCTGTGCTGTGCACACCCTAAGGTCCTTAAGGTTATCTTACCTTGAGAATGCTCGGGTATCCCTCTACACACCTTTGGTTTACTCAGTGCGTCTCCTTCGTTTTACATGGTTACTCTCCCTCTCATCTCCCCCTTATTTTCATGCCGTTTCTCACTTCTCTCCTTTTATCTTTTATTCGTTCCTGGTAGCTCTCTCTCCAGTTTTCTCTTTATTCATCCTTTCTCACGAAGGCAGGTTCTTATTCTCTTTTCTATTTCACTGTTCTTCTTTTTTCTTTTCTTTCACGCTTTGTGGTATGACTCACAGGTATTCAAGATTTTGCAGTAGCCTGGATATGTGCACCCTTCTTTTTCTTTCTCCTCAGCCCCTGCGCTCTTTTGAGGCTTACAATCTTATGCCCAGCCTTTTGTCTCTTGTGACTGCGCTCTTGCCTGCTCTGCCTTTGTTCTTTCTTTGGTAATGTCGGCCATTTCGGTATTTCTGTGCTTCTTTAGGTGTCTTGGGAGTGGTGAGGCTGGGTGTGCGTGGCGGGGGTGCGCGGTCGGAGCAATTAAGCTCCTCCGTCTCCCCCACGAGTTCTTCGCTGCTATTATTTAGTCACTAGAGTGAGTGCTTGTGATTATGACAGCACTGTGTCTTTTCTCTTGTCGTGTTTGCGGTGTGTGTGGTAGTACTGCTTTTTCGTAACCCAGTCAGTAAGCTGAATGGGGTCTCTAAATGACATAGGGGACAGGGGTCTTTTTTTGTTGTTCCTTGGGTTGACTTTTTATGACATTGGCAAAATGAAACGGAGGAAATGTGTATATGAAGTCATTTTCTTGTCACATTTTGTGGACGGCCTGAGTGAATTTGGCATTGCTGCGTGAATATCGATACTTGATTCATTCATAGTTTGACTGCAACTTGGGAGGTCGAAAACATCTTCAATCCTATCCGCAGTTTGCCTTTGGTGACGCGATAGAGGCATCAGCGGGCTGTGAAAATAGTTCATAATGCAACATTCATCTTGTTGGTTTTTGTCATTGTTCCTCAATGGTCGGCTCGTAAACTAATCGTCAAATGTATTACAACCGACTATCATCAGCGTTTTGGCGGCATTTATTCTCGATTATATTTTTTCTGCGGCAAACGAGATGTATTCCGATTAGCGAGGAATTCGATCTTGGGGTGCAGAGGATATTCAGTTTGTTTGTCGCGACATATACCAGCACTCTCTATACCTTACAAAGTGAGAGAAGAATACAATCATATCGTTCTTCTGTGTCACACAATTCTTGGAATGTAAACATTACGTGTGACCCCACTGAACACGTTTTTGTCGTTGCTCAATTGCTCTGGGCGCGCGGAGAAATATCTAGGTGGTCCTTGTTTCGGAGATCCTAAGCCCCGCACATACTGAACACTCGCAATGGAGTTAAATTTGGAGCGTGATCCAGTCTCTCCGTCACAATCTGAGCTATGGACGCCCTGGAAGAGACTCCCCTTCCTGGCCCCTTACGTGGAGACTCCCCATACTATTGGGGTCACATATTACCAATAGAATGGGCAGTGCAATGGCGGTTCTGCACGGGTGCACTGTCGTTAACCGCGCGCGTGTTCACTTGCGAGGTCGAGCATCTGGGGGAACCTTCGCGAGCAGCCACTCTTGTGGCGCGTGTAATCCACCACGTATTCGCACAAGCCCTACTAGCTAGAAGGGTCTTATAGAGCTGGACGTCTGGTTACAAGACATTCTATGCTCTCGTCTCGGTAGTCTTTTAATCTTCTTCTATCTTTCTTTTTTTATTTTTTTTCTCTTTTCTTTTTTTTTTTTTCTTCTTTTTTTTCCTGCGTTTTTACTATGTCTATAGCTCAGTTTTTGCTTTTCTTCTTATTTTTTGTTCTGGTTGTTTGATATTCTGTGTATCTTGAAATGATTAGGGCCATGATCTATGGGCATGTACTGTGCTTACTGTCAAATACTGTCTTATATGGCTGTCTTGGAGTGTCTCTGGTGAGCGACTTGCCTATTAGTCTGACTGTTCGTCTCATTTCTGGTTCCTCTCCATATGAAAGGATGAAACACTTCTTTACTCTTGGTATGGTGTACTCTGTTCTGCCTTCCTGTCTAACGTGCAGGATCCGTTGCAAAGTATATTTTATTTTGGGTCATTACCCGTCCTCTTGTGTACACCCCCAGCAATCCATTTTTCGCTTCCCTGTCTTCATGACGTCCCGTCGCGATTGACACCAGTAAGAGTAGATCTGGCATATAGCTGATGTCACTCGGCGCTATCTGCTTCTACGACTTGCAACTCGCTATCTCGCTGTGTACAAGGTCGCTAGTCCACAGTATAACACTTTTCAGACAAGCTGTTGTGAAACCTGTGACAGTGCAGTTGATTTTCCTCCGACGGGAGACTAGTCCTATACTCTCCTGAGTATCCGCCAAGTACATGTGTCTGTATGTCCAGGCCCCCCATGTGGGGGTCCCTCCACCCTAAGGTCTACTGTCTGGCAAAAACCGCTCGGCCCCGGCTACACTTCTGCAGGTTCTCCTTCAGAGATCCATCCTTCTTGCCACTTGGAGCTCTCCTCCTTTTCCTCGCCGGAAACATCTTGGTGCACCACTGATCCAATAAATAGTTCCACTGTGCGTCCACCTGATCTCTGAGAGTCGGTTATCCTGTCTCTGCAGAACCCACTAAGGGACTAACTTCCGGCATACGGCCCACCAGACGTCATCACACGACCATGTTTGGCACAGTTACATGTTGGGAAGGTTCCCCTCTCTTCAGTGGCCAGCTGCCAGGGTTGGTAACTCGCGCCAGTTTGAAAAAAGGCTGCTGCGAGGCGCAGTTGGGTGATGGTCTGGCTTTGGTCTGATCTTGCCGTCTGTCTGTCGCTTGATCTATTGCACATTGATTTCTGGCAGTGGGTCAGCATCTCAGTGCAACACTGACTTTTCCCTACTTGTGGTTCTGCATTCGTAGTGGCACTTGTGACTGCCGCATTCTGGGCCGGCTGCTGGACTCATTCTGCTGCAACCTTTACTGTCTCATCTCGTGATTGTCCATCCCAACTCTGGTAGTTCTCGACCACTTGTTGTCATCATATTTATATGTGGATTATTACTTTTTTTTGGAATTTTACTCTCCTTGTACTTTAATTGTACCAACTTTGTAAGCTGCTTATAATTTCGAGATATCAACTATAAGCTGTTACTGTCAATTGTATGTCTGTCCTGCTTCTGGTATATGTATTTGTTCTCACAACTGTGCTCAAGACCATATTTGTTAGGGACATTCAGGGGCTGACTTTAGTACTGGCGTTCATTTCGTTTTGTGAACCATGTATTGTCGTCGTTGATCGTATTGTTAAACTTTAGGAAGAGTGACTGTTCCCTAGTACATTGTCTTGGGTCCTCGTTGTGATAGACACCCGAGCAGACTGAACTGAATATGGTCTGTGCCATGTTCCCTGTCTTTTTGTCCTGTAGCATCGGTGGAGTCTCATGAAACACGTAGGGATTCAAAGAAGAAATCAATAACAGCATACAGCCAGAGAGAGAGATCTACATTGGACAAGTGTGCAGTGTTTGCTGTGGGATGAATACGGTTCTCAGGGACTACCCTTCGCAGGGGCCACGAAAACGCAGGATGTGCGGAACAAATCAATTAATCATGATGGCCACTTTTTAGGTGTTGTATAGTCTGATAAATTTGCTGTAATTATTTCATTAAACATTTTGCTATGCTGAATTAGAAATATTATGGTGCTTACTTGAATTCCTGTTGCAATTTGTGTGATCAGTCACGCATTGTTTGAGGTGAAAGAAGTCAGAGGTAAAACTATTTTCCTTAGAGAAGACCGGGTACTCGTACATAGCCGTGATATGCTGTGAAAGAGATTTGTGTTGGTCTCAATGTCAAGAGCTTGTGCCTAGTGACTGCGACTCCAATGCGGTCTTGAGGTAATTCTTATTCCGGGACCCTGTTCACTTACAGAAGTTATAGAGGACATCAGTCATGTCCTGGGAGCTCTGCATAATATGCGTGTTGCACAGACAGCAGTTTGCGTATTTGAACATTGGAAGTTTGACTTTTCCTTTATAAGTACGTATGGACTAAAAGTACTCAGACTGCTAGTGCTTGTTCCAACCTGAGCCTCTAGAGCACATGAAATAACCCTCCCTTACGGAAAGTTCCCACCCCGAACCTGCAACACACCTGTCTGTCTCACTGACGAATCCCCTCTGTCTCAGTGCAAAACATCTGTCTGAAAAGATACATTCGTCAGACGTTGTAAGATTAGCCCCCGTCGCCCGTAGTTTTCTTAGTCGTCTTCTCTCTGGCCACTATCTGATCTCCCTTCGCTTCTTACACTTCTCCCTCCCTTGCGGGGTCGTAGTCTGTTCNNNGGTCCAAGACCACCTGACCTGAACAGTCCGTGACTGGACACGTGTACTGTTCACAGACCAGTTCAGGTTTTATTTACTCTTCCTGGATGGTGGTGCCAGAGTGTAGCGATGGCCAGGGCAACGATACCAAGACACCTGCATAAGGTATCACGACCGCTACGGGGGAGGGTCAGTGATAGTCTGGGGAGGTATCGGCATGCAAGGCAAAACTGACCTGTATGTCCTCCCACAAGGCTCTATGA
>JAWQFJ010001620.1:50000-52500 GCA_034096865.1 Theodoxus fluviatilis
AGACAGACAGACAGTCAGACAGACAGACAGACAGACAGACAGACAGACAGACAGACACAGACAGACAGAGGCAGACAGACACAGGCAGACAGACTGATGACAGATATGCTTGCATGCACGCGCACGCACACACACGCGCACACACACACACACACACACTGGACAAAACAGTCTAGGAAATAGACATGCATGGTAAGAGAGAAGAGAACAAATGAATGACGGCACAAACAGAACATCTAAATTGACATTCATTCAAGAAATTGGCCAATTTTCAAACGAAAATAATGGTCTGGTATTTGTAATGTATTATCTAGGAGTTTGCACGACAAAGTACAATGAGCGACGTGGTATTTTTTATTACAAACTATGGTCTCAAATCCAGTATAGAAGGCTATATCCCAGACTTTCTAGGAACAATAATCCAATCGTGCATCATCTTGTGCATCCTCTCCTAACTCGCCGACAACTGAGAGAAAATGCCTTCCTTCTCTTGTGCATATGTGGTAAATTTATGCATCCTAGAAATTCAAAAGATGCAGCAACAAATCACTTCGAGTCAGTTTGTATGGAACTTTGCAATCTTTCATCTTCGCATATTGAACAGATGTACATATAGCGCGGGAGAGAGAGAGAGAGAGAGAGAGAGAGAGAGAGAAAGAGAGAGAGAAAGAGAGAGAGAGAGACAGACAGAGAGAGACAGACAGACAGAGAGAGAGAGAGAGAGAGAGAGAGAGAGAGAGAGAGAGAGAGAGAGAGAGAGAGAGAGAGAGAGAGAGAGAGAGAGAGAGGCCTTGAGCTCAAACGACCCTTGTTGGCCAAGTCATTCTCTTAAGAACCCATACTGCATAGAACTTAGTTTGAAACTAGGTCGTTGGCCAGAGGCTTGGGGGGTCAAGCGGAAGTGGCCATGGGAGAAAAAGCGGGGCCTGAGTAGAAGTCTGTTTCTGGTCGTGACTTGAACTCAGATGAACTCCACACTTCCTCTTCATTAGCTGGGACCTGGGAACCGCGCCGTGGGTTGAGGGCCAGGGCCTGCCATAACACTTTGTCTCTATGGCGAGGCGGATGTGGGATTAAGGTTCACTTCTCACACGATCTGCACAAAGTAGATGGAGCCGTCAGCCGTAATAACATCCAGCTGAAAGGCCGAGCCAAGCGCGCGAGGGGTACCAGTTGTCTTTGACTGCAACAATTCATCTGACATCGGCACCCCGCTCTCAGCCATGCACGCGTCCAGCACAGGATTCACGAGCCGTCTCCATGTCATCCAACAATGTCTGAGAGGCAGATGGGTCTCATACCATAATCGATTTCATATGCTCAATGCGGCGGCGGAGGCAACAAATTACGCTACTTACGATGGGCGGCATGAGATATTCAGAACAAGTTCTGAGGAAACAAATGTGAGCATTCCTTCCGGTAATTGCAGACACGTTGTCCTTTTGTTCTCTGTTCGCACATTCGTCTCTGCCATTCCTCACCATACTGCCCTTGGCTTCCTCTCTCCTGCGCGCATACGCTCTCAAACGCGTCACGTGCAACATCCTGCTTTCATGAAAACATGGGCGTTCGTGCCATCGCTACATAGCATTCTGAAACGGGTGGTAAATGTTCTTCAAGGCGATGCGAACCAGGAAGCGCGCCAGCAAGCGTGCACGCACATACACGCACGCACACACACAAACACAACACACATAAACATACACAGATGCGCGAGCATGCATGCACGCACCTCTGACTAAAAGCCTATTATTATCACTCAGCTAAGGCTCGAGTAAAGCGTGCAGAAATTAAGGTAACAAAGCAAGGCTTCCGATATCGCTTGCTGCAGCATTTGATGGAAATAAAACAGATGGTTGCAAGGAAGCCAACCCAGAGAATAGATCCCTGCTTAATTTTTATCACTTCCGGGCCATGTGTTCTCTGTTAAATAACACCACTCTCACTTTCTGTATGTAACAACTGTAGTGCTTAGGGCAACACGGCAGCCAAACTCGTTTACAGTTGATGATATTACACCCTTGCAGTGGCCAGATACGAATGATTACGATGCCCGTGTTTCGTAAAGAGAAATCTTGGCTAATGTCGCAGAGCAAAACATTATCGTAAACGCTGAATGACGTCAAAATAGGCTATAAATTAATGCCATTCTGGCACTTGCAGAAACACCATTCAACACTTGACATTCCAATGACGAAAGATTTGACTTCATCATGAGGTTCAAGAGTGTGACTTCGGAAAGGGTTGTGCTCATTAACTTAAAATTTACTCACAGTTCACACACTACACACTTTCGCTCGGTATTGCTTACTGAATAAAAAAAATAACTGTTCGCGGTAGAGAAATGCCGAGTTTGTGGACGCTGTATTGTCAAAAGAGTAGTACCGTGTTGCATTACACAAATCACAGTGCACAATATGTTATAGTCGTCCTTTCTCATCACCTCCGCCAATGAGTTATGTTTTCCAGTCGGTAGGTTCGTTCGTTCGCTATTCGGCAA
>JAWQFJ010001620.1:57500-62500 GCA_034096865.1 Theodoxus fluviatilis
ACACACACACTCACATTTTACAAACTGTTTCGCACACAAGAGTATATATACAGACCTATATTCCCGACGGAAAATTACGTGCGCATGTCACTGGACAAGGTGTACTGCTCACATGCTGCAGATACGATTACCAAAGAACCTCACTTTGTTTAAGGACGCATAATCTTCGCACATTACTGTACATAAAGAATTCAAATGGATGTCAGTGGCACGCCTCAGAGACAGCGGTTTGAAGCGAGCCGTTGAAAGCGGGGACAACTGGACTGCAGGCGATTATAAGTAGTCTGCCATTTCAAGGTCGGAGTAGCCCAGCAAGAGCAAGTTGATTCTTGTGTCCAGACAAAGCAGCATTGTTCGGGTCGGAACACAGACTGGCAGCCTAAGATCACGTACAACCACGCGCACGTAGGCACAACTCGCGCAGTTATCGGCCCCAGGTCTGACAGACGCAACGCAGAACGCATTACAAACCACCACCATAAATACTCGTCCGAGTTTATATCAGACACAAGCAAGGACAATTAGCTTACTATTACTCAAACACGCAGTGCCCAGTCCAGGTAACAGCGTATGTTTGAGATGAGGCACAGACAACTGAGAGTCCGTAAATCCAGCGGAGCAGGAACTTACAAGCCGAGGCACTCCTGAGGATTATCGGAAGCCGAGGTAGCGGTCATTCATTTTTCCTTTCATCAATCGATGCCTCAACAAAGTTATGGGGCAGACGGCATATTTCTGATGAGCAGCACATATAAATGCAATCGTCTGCAGGTCCTGAACATTTAATCCATGATACGATACAACTTGAAGATTACCGCATGGGTGAATTGAGACGTCCTAAATGTACAGTTTATCTTCAGGTTAGTGTTTTGTGTTTTACAATCGTTGTTCATCTGCGATTTCACAGGTCTCCATCACAAATTTACGCAAAATCAATCCTCAACAGGGTCATTGTTTTTGTGCAGTTCGCTTCGCCAAGGCCAGCATATCAATACGTGTGAGGAACGGAAGATAATTCCTTATCCACAAAAACCCTCTGTTTGAATAGCAGCACAAACTAACTCTGACACCACTGGAGGTGCACCTGACCCCAGCATCCTAAAGGGAACAGGAGTAGGGCTGTGGCGATAGCAGGCGTGGGTGTGGAGGGCCCAGAAGATAAAGACCCTGACATCATGTCTTGTGTCAACATCTTCCCCCATCCCCTCTCAAAGCAGCAAGCAGGCAATGGGGTACTTCCTCCACTCGAATTGAGTTGGGTGTGCACCAAGCAGCAGGTGTCAGGGGCAGAGATAGATGAGACAGACGGCCCTTGGAAGAGTAGGGAGTGGAGAAGGGCTGGGAGGAGAAGCAAGAGATTGGGGGTGGGGGTGGGTGAGACAGAGGGCAGGAGAGAGGGGGTAGGTGGTTGTTGAAAAGGCACAGAAGAGTGTGTGCAGTTGACAGCAGGTTCGAGTGTTGGCTTGTAATGTGATACTCCCTGCCTCAGAGAGCAAGCAATATCAAGTGCACTGAGACCTTGGCTATCTCGTCCCCATTGAGCACGCCATGCAATGGCTGTACAATCCGGCAACAAAGCTGCATCCATCTGCATAAACGTGACTTGATAAGGCTGGAGCCTATTAGGGAGTTGGGCAGGAACTGGGTCATTACCGCACACTGTGAAACTCATTATGCATGCTTGTCCATTATGTTGATCAAGCGCTCTCTGGCCTTCATTGAGAATAGATCATCGAGGGGATACCTCCCTTGTCCTGCATTCTGACTTACAGATCTACAGGCCTCAATTACATAGAATGTGGTTTAGTATTACATAGAGCCATGAGTGAATCTTTCATTTCATCCTGTTGAAGGAGATCGTTAGACATCATATGATTCTGTGGGACCGTGCTAAGCATAATGGAGCGGGCAATTCAATGTCATTCTGTTTCACTCACTACTGAGACAAGGCAAGCTAGCTTAAAGTTGAAGATCAACTGCACACACACACACACACACACACACACACATGCATGCACACACACACACACACACATACACACGCACACATGCATGCACACAAGCACATGCATACACACACACGTGCATGCACACACACACACATGCATGCACACAAGCACATGCATACACACACACATGCATGCACACAAGCACATGCACACACACACACACACACACACACACACACACACATACTCTTCATACTTTCTGGAGTGAATGTGCTGACAAGTGCTTTCTATTTTGAGGAAAACTCTAGAGTTGGCAGAGACAGCCATCCCATTCAAAAGAAGAATCCCAGCAAGTGTTCCAGCAGACGACCCTCAGAAATGGAAGAGCCAAGAAAAAAGGAGGAGCCAGGAAAAAAGGAGGAGCAGGATTTGCGAGCACACAAACAGAGCCAGCCTACAAAAGCATGAGCATGTGGTGTAAAATATACAAGAAATCCAGACCAGAGCTAAGGCAAGCCTTGCCAGGTATCTTCTTTCTTGCACCTGACTCAAACTCCAGGTGGATGGCAATAGCTCAGCTATGGCCGCTCCAATTACTCATTAGCACTTGACACCAGGGAAATAACTCATGCCAATTATTGGCGCAGCCACCGAGGAAGAGAGAAATAAACCTTCACTGTGGGAGTTGTGATGTTAGAGTCAGGCAGTAAAATCATTATGACAAGTCCTGCATGCAGATGAGCAAGGCTTCAAATGAAACACACTCCAAACTCTCCACCCAGCTTGAAGAGCAGGATATGTGCTGGTGAGGGCAGCTGGCTGGGACAAATGCCCTGCTATTTAAAGGGAAACAGTTTTCTGGCTAAAGAAATCCAGTGGGAAAATAAGCACATTTGATGTTAAATGTTTCAAAGCATGTAGAATAAATTAATATTAGTGTAGAGTTTAGCTTTGTAGCACATGAAGTAAATGGGAATCCAAGAGAGACTGAAAGAAAAACTGAGGATGAAAACCATCATACCTGCCTCTTCACACACACACACACGCACACACACGCGCGCACACACACACACACACACACACACACACACACACACACACTCACACACACACATGCACGCACACACACCCGCTCATACATACACACACACACACACACGCTCATACATACATACACACACACACACACACACACACACACGCGCTCATACATACACACACACAATCACACACACACACACACACACACATGATCATACACACACACACACACACACACACACATGATCATACACACACACACACACACACACATATGCTCATACACACACACACACACACACACGCTCATACATACACACACACACAAACAACACACATACACACACACACATGCTCACACACACACACACACATGCTCACACACACACACACACACACACACACACACACACACACACACACACACACACACACACACACACAGAGACTTACGAGGTATCTGTACACATTCTTTTTTTGCACCACAACATAACAACTCCTCATCCTTGCCACAAAACAGTGCACGGCAGTTTCAATAGCCATAATATTACAGATTCTTCTTGCTTTCATTGTGATGTGTTATGAATAGTGTGATGCAAACATCAGTAACAACTACTATAAAACCCCTTTCTCTTTTCATATACAGGTCTGGGTGTTGATGTTTGAATCTTTGTCTGGCTGCTGCTTATCTGTCTCAGCATTGTCTGTCTGTCTGTCTGTCTGTCTGTCTGTCTGTCTGTCTGTCTGTCTGTCTGTCTGTCTGTCTGTCTGTCTGTCTGTCTGTCTGTCTGTCTGTTTCCTGTTCACACATAAACCAACCCTCCCTTTGACATTATGGGGGCCAGGGAGGGCCCTATGCTCTACTACAAGGTAAAACAAGGCCAACATCTTGAAAGATCAAAGAGCTATCTCAGCTCCAGTCTCATCTTTCTCCTCCTCACCATCTTCTCCCAAGCTCAGGCAAGAAGGCACTGGAGATAAGGAATTCAGAGGAAATGGCACGTGGAGATTCTCCAAGAACAGAGACAAGATAGATCAGACAGGAGGGCAGTGATAACTCACTCAACTGTTACAACAGGTATCACTGAATTAAGCCTCCTCATGTGAAGAGAATTGGATGTTATTGTTGGTTTACTGTCTCAGGAACATAGTAAGATCAGCATTCTGTGTGTGTGCAAGGGTGATAAAAAGAAAGGAGGATTGTGTGTGTTAATGCAGGCAAGTATGCACAATTAAAGATGCAGAATCATGACAAACAAACACACACACACAAACACACACACACACACATGTGCGCGCGCGCATGCACACATCAACAGACATGGAGAGAGTGACACAGCAAGAGAAGAATGAAAATAAAACAGACCATGAACCCTGTACTCATCAATAAATGATATGCCTTCCCTCCATCACTATTTTTACTTTTTTGTGTGCAGAAAACCACAAAACACGCCATGGAAGTCCGGCTCTTTAGTCAGCCGGAGTCATTTATAGTCCATTGGCACACTGACAGGCAAACGTATGGAGAGATGACACTGTGTCACACTCAGCACAGATCGCTGTTCTGATGATCAGGACGAAACATGTTTGTACCATCAACATTAGGAAAGAAGCAACAATTAGAGACTTACTACTCAACACGTGGTTCGAATCTCCCCAATAGATCAATCTCATCGTCGTCATCGTCGTCATCATCGTCGTCGTCGTCATCGTTGTTGCTGTCGTGGATGTTGTCGTCGTCGTCATCATCATCATCATCTATCACATTCACGGGGAGCGGGTCCTCCTTGGCGGTGCGACTGTACTCGGAGACCTCGAACAGCGTATCCTCATCCACGAATATTTTCACGTTTCTCTCGGGGTTGTTGGGAAACACCTCGATCTCCTCCATGCCACACAGCAATGCAGTGGACTGAAGTCGCGTCACCCGTAGGATCCGGAGCAAGTCCACGACATCCCACACGGCATGATGTCACGTCACGGGAGCGACTCACCCCTGCCGTCGTTTTC
>JAWQFJ010001620.1:70000-77500 GCA_034096865.1 Theodoxus fluviatilis
TAGCTCTCTGGTAGATAACTGAGAGGCAGAACCAATGGCCAAGCCAGACTATGCAACAAGAAACCAATACAAAACCATTGCTGTGTGAAAGGTGAGACTGACCTATGCCATTGCCAGTGACCTGTATGGGACAATTGAGAGCTAATCCAGAGATCAGTACACAGCAGTAGCTCTCTCTCTCCACAGCAGATCTCTCTCCTGCTGACCACTCCAAAAACTGAGCCATTGTCCACAGCAAACCCTCCACTTCCAGAGAGAGGCGTGAAGTTCTCTAACTGCTGGAGTCAAGAGTCAGAGTGCAAGGTCTTATACTAGTTATAGCCCTATGGAGTCCAGCCTACACACCACAGGCCTCTCCATGAATTGCTGCATGAATGTTTTCCAATCTGGCCAGACTGATGCAAGACATATGGCCAGACACAATCACTCCAAATTCCCACACACCTGCAGTCCCCTGTTTTTCCATTGTGTTTTTTGCTCTTGTGAACTCTGCTGTCTGGATAGCTCAGAATTTCTCCAGAACTCTACAAAAGTAGAGTAGCTGGTAGAGAAGAACTCCACCAGGCTAAAGACCAAAGCATGTCTGTGCACTCCCTGGCTGGTGTTCATGCTCTGGGAAGCTTGTCATCAGTGGCACCTCCCATGGTACACACAGCACAATGGTCCATAATGAGCACAATGGTTGGTAATGGACCTTTGTGTCATCAAGATCAAGGTGACTTACTGCCTGTGGCAGTGGCACTGGTAGACCTATTCTCCACTCCATAGGAAACAGAGCCTTTTTGCCCTGGATGAAGACCAGTGGCAATGGACAATCATTAATCTCCACCTGCACCAGCACACTTGAAATGGAAGATTATCCCTTATGAATGATGTCAACAGTCAATGTGATGCATTTTCTTCCTTATATCATGCATACTACTGCAGAAGAGGTAACAATCACAGAACACATCTTTCTCACTTCTTCCTAACAACAAGATGTTACAGATAGTCTTACTCTATATAAACAGTTTCAAACTGAGTCTAAAACATGTATATATGAATTAAAGAAATACCAGCAATCATGCATTAATATGTGCAGAGATGGATAACCATAACCCGATGAACACATTCATATAAGTGTACACCAAGAACCTTTCTACAGTGCTGATACTTGTGTTTCATCCTTTAAAAATATCTCTCTCTCTCTCACTCTCTCTCTCTCTCTCTCTCTCTCACACACACACACACACACACACACACACACACACACACACACACACACACACACACACACACATACACACACAAACATAAACACACCCAAGCCAAAAATCACAGCTGCTCCAAGCCAAAAGCGATGACTGCTGGATGTAGATTCAGTCACCAAGGCAAAAAAACAACAATCCCAAAACTTCTGCATGGAAAACTAACAAGGATGGTGACTGAGCTTTGGCTCTTGGCCAGGCATTGTGCTGCAGCTTTTCATTGGCTTTGCAGGGTTTCAACACACAATGTGACAAACAGTTTTACTATGCCTCTGTAACACTGTACAGAACCCTCCCCTCTCAATAAAAACCTTCTTGTGCGCTCAACAGGCAACTATTCATTTGATGCATGAGTTACACAATATTCACTAGCACTCACACCAATATTAGAACCCTGATATATTCTTAGTTATGCAACTATGATAACAAGCCAACATGCACTCACACGAACAAAAAAAAAAAGAAGAAGAAAGTGACCAAACCAAAATGCCCTAGATGTCATATGGTTAAGTAATTGTAATAAGTTCCCACTTCAACCTGCTGCAATGGCAAAGTAGAGGAGGCAGCATATGCAAATCAACACCATCATGTCAACAACTGTAACCTTTCAACGTGAACTTCTCAGGGAAAATTTCATACTGCTTAACTTTTTAGTTAGCAACATTGTCCTCTTGATTTATCAATACACTGCAACCAAGTTCAGCCTTCAGTAGAAGAAAATGGTCTTGCACTGTAAACATCCGGTCATGCTCTATTCTCTAGATGACACAGCCATGGTGACGAGAATAAAACTCCCCCAACAGTCAAGTCCAGCCAGTGTCTGTCTGCCTTCCAGTCTTGGATTCCTCTGGCCACTCCAAAGCTATCTGCCTATTTGCACTGAGGCATGGATGGATGTGCCTGGGGCTGAGGAAACATTAGCCTAGCTCTGAGGGCCAAATCTACTCCATGTATTGACATGCTCTGGAAGGCTATGCTGGTTTCCCTCTCTGGCTTCATGCTCCAATGACTCCCTCAGCAAGGACCATACCACCCTTCATTAGCCAGGACTCCATTTACCTAGACTCTCTCTCTCTCTCTCTCTCTCTCTCTCTCTCTCTCTCTCTCTCTCTCTCTCTCTCTCTCTCTCTCTCTCTCTGTAGTCCTAGGCCTACAGTCTGGAATGATCTGCTTGACCCAACAGACAGGGTGGGGCAAAGGGGTGATCAAATATGCTGGAATCAATGGTTCCAGGTTGTATACCTTCCTAGCATACAGTTCCTTATGTAGTCAGAGAAAAGATTTTTCTCTCTCTCTCTCTCTCTCTCTCTCTCTCTCTCTCTCTCTCTCTCTCTCTCTCTCTCTCTCTCTCTCTCTCTCTCTCACATTTATGCGCATAAACACATGCACACACTCGCGTGCGCAGACACACACACACACACACATTCACACACACACATATATATGCATACCCACACTCACACGCATGTACATATGAGTACAAACATGCATGAACACATGATCACACACATGCACACATACAGAAGTGCATAACTATTTCAAAATGCATGCAAATGCATAGATTCACACACACACACACTCCACAACTCCTCCACACTGTGTCTGAAAGACCAAGAGCAGGGCTTAAGACATCCTGTATGCACAGATTTTCTTGGGGACCTGTAGGAGACTGAATAGAGAGGAGCCACCATCGGTGGAGCTCCAGTAAAAATATCAATGAGGCAGCGGTATTCATACTATTCACTTTAGCTCATGAATACTCTCCTCAACTCCAATGTAAACTAGTTCTGAAGGCACGGGCCAGGTTAGCTGAGTGGGACAATGTTTCCCCACACCTCTGCACACACAGAAAGGCAGCCCTTATAGTTGGGCATTCATTACTGCTATTAGACGTCTATTGACCAACTCAATGGCACTGCTTACCTATAGGAGATGACAGTTTGTGACGGAAAGTTCAAGCCAGCAGAAAAGAAGCTACCCAAATTATCTCTCACAACTGTCGCAAAGTTAGAATACAAATCTATTTCAATCATACAGTAGGCAAAAAATTAAAATTGTGGTTACAGTAACCCAATCAACCCTTTTTCAACCGTTGTTTTGATCATTTAAAAAAGAAGATGGTAAACAATAAATCACATGCTGTCCAATCTTCCCTGCCATGTGAGAACTCAGGGAATCCACTATTTACATTTTCAAAAAGAATTTACAATGAAAGATTGTTTGGTTTATGTTCAGTCCGGCCTCTTCTTAAAAGAAAAGAAAGAAAAAAACAAAGAAAGAAGGTCAGGCATATATCTACTGACCTTTTTCCACCCATGTTACCTTAACCACAATTTGTTTTTTCCTCATCAAAATTATCTCCCACAACCTCAGCAAAGTTAAAAATAAAATATAAATTCAATTCAATCATACTTTATACAAAAGAACATTATTCTTTAACTAAGCATGATCATGTTTGTCTTTTCAAAAGATAAACTGGATCCAAGTTAAATACATCACATGTATACACTGTTGGTACATACAAGGTAATGTATTCATGAGGAGCATAGGTATGAAATTAATGTAAGTCTCATGAAACATCTTGTTCATGTGTGTGTGTGTGTGTGTGTGTGTGTGTGTGTGTGTGTGTGTGTGTGTGTATGTGTGTGTGTGTGTGTGTGTGATAGTATGTGTATTGCATATCTCTGTCTGTGTGTCTGTCTGTGCATCTGTGTGTCTGTCTGTGTGTCTGTCTGTATGTGTGTCTGTGTGTCTGTCTGCCTGCCTGCCTGCCTCTCTCTCTCTCTGTCTCTCTCTCTCTCTCTCTCTCTCTCTCTCTCTCTCTCTCTCTCTCTCTGTCTCTCTCTGTCTCTCTGTCTCTCTCTCTCTCTCTCTCTCTCTCTCTCTCTCTCTCTCTCTCTCTCTCTCTCTCTAGTTCCCCTGATTTCCTTGGTTTTGTGACTATCATGGTCTGAATAATAGATGGAAACTTCAGGTTAATGGTGGACTATTTCTATCTAGCTGTGCACAGCACAAAAGAGCAGTGAATAATTGATGGCACAACAAGGGTAACTGATCGTACCCACACCTACAGATGGTGTACACGAAGAAACTGTAAAATGAAGAACAGGAGCTGTCACTGGCTCAATTCTCTTGTAGTCATCTCTCGTTTTCTTACTTGAAAATCTCACTCAAAAGTCACCATTGCTTAATTAAAGTCTGAAATGAGTAAGTCACTTACTAGTGCACATTTGTTTTACTTAGACGACAAAGTTTAGCTTGGAAAATAGTCAACAATATTTGAATGTACTCTGATACCTCCACAGTATTCTACTAAGCAAATTTCACACTTAAAAAAACTTTGGCCAGCGAGAGGAGGAGACGGGAGCAGTGGGAGGAGAGGAGAGAACGCAGACGACAGAGGATAGCGTCGGCATCTACAGAGCCACGCCAAGACTTCACTTGCGACAAGTGCAACAGAGCATGCGGCTCAAGTATCGGGCTCTACAGCCACAGAGTACGCTGCCGCTCAACCCCGGACTGACCAAACCTGGCGCATACTCCATAGTCTCACGAGACTGACGGATGCCAATAACAACAACAACAACAACAACATGAGTATTAATCAAAATCACTTCAAATGTTTAAATCAGTTTTCAATGTGATAGAATCTTCTAAAAGTACCACATTCTGATTCAGAATTCCT
The DNA here is from genome assembly GCA_034096865.1 of Theodoxus fluviatilis. NCBI lineage: Eukaryota > Metazoa > Mollusca > Gastropoda > Cycloneritida > Neritidae > Theodoxus > Theodoxus fluviatilis. The sequence goes on from JAWQFJ010001620.1 coordinate 74,933, forward strand.
TATTAGCCTCAAACAGTTTTTTTTCAATGAGCAGAATGTATTGGAACAGTTCCATGAAACCTGGACACTTCAGCCTGTCTATATTTTGTGCTGTGTGCATCCCTGTGGATGAGACCCATCTCTGTAACCCACTCTGGCTATGCAGAATGGGCACATATTCCCTTTAGCAATGCACCCTGAAGAACTACTCATCAAAAGAAAGTTTTTGTTAAGTTTTGATACAAGTTTTCATTATTCAATTTACGAACATTATGTTAGCCATCCTGTGTGGCAGAGATACAGCAAGAAAAATGGCATCCAAAATGCATCCATACTTTTTTTCCCCCATTGACTCCATTCCTAGACTAAGTCACAAATGAGAATAAGTCAGGTTTGTAAAGCATAGAGTCAGGCTCAAAACTCTACTAGAAATACAACATTTTGAGTGATGTGCAAACATTACTGTTACATACAAGAGACTGGGTTGGATTAAACTGATGAGCTGTTACAGCCTATCAACCTTTGTAGGCTACAAAAGGCCATTGACCACACCAATCACTGGAGATAGTAAGGGGTAAAACTAAAAGCAAGGTAAGTCTTGATTTCACAAGCTATTTACCTTTCACCCCTAACCCACAGGGGGTTAAATACATGAGAACAATGAATCATTTTTCTCCTCTTTTTTCCATCAAGAATTAATATTTCCAACAGGTACAACATTTGTGGAATTTCACATCTCTAAAAGCTTACCATTCAACATACTCTAACACAGCTTCCTGCTCCCAATCAAAAGACCAGGAGTATTTTACCACATTTCTGACCAGGCAGTCTGTTGCTAGGAGCCTCACTGCATGCCAGCCCAAACTCAAAATGGAGATGTATAGAGTGGACTGTCTTGAGAAGTAGTGTTTGTCCTGACAGGAAGGCAATCATAGTATCAGGTTTCCTGAGTGGAGTTCATTGTCAAGTTGCAGCAGAAAAGAATGGGTTACACCATCTCTAGCCAGGCAGGTAACCACACATACAATTAACCCCATCATAAGTCACATGGGGAGTCTCTTTCCTTATCTGATCAGCAGTAAAGAACTTCTACTTGATACTGACAGCAAGAAGCAGGAATTATATGGATCTGCCCACCTGGCAAAGTAGAGACAACACACTGGAGACATAATCTTTTTGCAGGACTATCTATAACTGTGGCTCTTCATGTCATGGTTCTGGAATCTATGCCTGTAGTGTATGCAGTGTTCAAATGGTGCTGTTTCATCAATATTTGTCTAGGGCTTTGTCGATAGAGGCTGACCACTAAAAAAAAATCAGTTGAGCACACATGCATACACAGAGAGATAGAGAGAGAGAGGGGGGGGGGGGGGGGGGGGGTGTTTGCAGAAAGCAGTGAGATATGCCCAATGCCTAATAGTGACCCTCAAATCTATCTGAATGATTTCGAACAGGGAAGAAAAAAATTACTGGACTGTACTGGATTGTATTTATTTCAGGCATATATTGTTACCTTTGCTTCTTTAATGATTTATCTCTCCTTTCCTGCATTAAAAAAGAGTCCAGTTTTATACTTAAACCTGATTTGTTAAAAAGCTTTAAAAACACCCTTCCCATCCAATCTTAATGGGAACCACTCCAGAACAGGAGTGTTTTTAATGTGTTAATTCAGGGGGTACTGTCTTCACGTCTGTTGCTCAGGTACCATTAGTTACATTATGCAACTGTTTTCACAGTGGATAAGAGCATGGCAAACATGTTCAGAATCAGTAAATATCTCTGTACAACCAAAAAGAACTTGGTGGTGGTGGGTCACTTATGATAAAGCACGCATGTGTATGACAGCAAGTACTTGTTTTTTGAATGCATCTAGAAAGTGCACCTGCCTCAGTGTCAGTTTGTATATATATATATATATATATATATATATATATATATATATATATATATATGTTTGCTAATAATTGCATCATGATGTGAATCCTTGTACATGGATATGTGTATGCACAAACATGGGGATCTACAGCAATTCTGATGATAATATTCCCAGCAAGGTGAGTAAGCCTATATCAAAAAATTAATTTTAGGAAAAATTTATCTCACCCAAATAACTTATAAATCGAAGTTTATAATTATCTGTTCACCATTCTTCCATGTTTTCATGACTGATTCAAAGAAACACCATTTCATAAACGTCTGATGTGCAAACACGCACACACATCCACTTGTTCACACTCCTACGTGTTCTTGCTCTCACAACTTTTAACACGCACACACGCGCACATGAAAAACGCGAACAGAGTATGAAAGGCATTACTCTGGCAAAGAAAAGGGCTCGAAAGCACCAAAATAACAAGCCTCTGTATATGTTCAAAAGGAAAACCTAGAAAAACCCACCCAGAAAAAAGAGACGCGCATTTGAATGAGTTATCAATTGCTTTTAAATATGCATGTTTCGAGGTTTAGACTCGTATTCAAACTCAAAGCACGGTGCATTAATACACACACCAGTCAATGCTTCCAAAGAATCTGTATAGAAAAACACGTGAACATGCATGTGCACCGACGATGGAACGGTACAGAGAAATA
>JAWQFJ010001621.1:5000-7500 GCA_034096865.1 Theodoxus fluviatilis
AGATTTGTAACATAAATGTCCACACTTATACACATAAGGCACAGATTGTCATGAGCAGACTAAATTTCACCCGCAAAATGGATAGCTGCTGAGACCTGCATTCACAAAGTTACATCGAGTCAACAGTAGATTGGCTGCAGTGATATTTACATTTACATAGTCTTCAGTTAGATCCGAGTTTATATGATAGGCAGGTTACAGCCTTTCGACATTTTGGTATTATATTGGAATATACATGTATTCACATATTAGAGCATTTTCTTTTACATTTAATGTCTCCTCACTTTGACATGAAATACTAGGAACAGCATTTTGACATCTATGTATTGAGATATACATACATACATACATACATACATACATACATATCAACAAGACTTTATTCACGAAGGAGTACAATGTTGTACATAGTGAATAGATACATGATTCATGCGAAATGTAACACCTTAGGATAGGGTAGTCTGACTACTTACAATACTCACGATGGTGGTCGCTTCTTTGGGAGTGTAAACGGGGAGATAGAGACAAAAGAGCTTTTTCAATAGAATTGCTTGCCAAGTGTTCTTATGGGACATAACTGCTGATGGCTTGCTCTAGAAGCATCGTTTAATTTAGCATGATTGTCTCCCTTTGATCACCTGCTATTCAACTGATTTGTACATACATACATACATACATACATACATACATACATACATACATACATACATACATACATACATACATACACACACACTCTCTCTCTCTCTCTCTCTCTCTCTCTCTCTCTCTCTCTCTCTCTCTCTCTCTCTCTCTCTGTGTCTCTGTCTCTGTCTCTCCCTCTCTCTCCCTCCCTCCCTCCCTCCCTCTCTTCCCACATCAACCAACAGAGATCCACACACGGCGCTACTGACCACTGATGTAGGTGACTTGATCACAGCCGTAGGAGTGGACCTCCGAGAGCTTCATGGGCTCCTGGCTGTCACTGTCGGGGTCCGGCCAGTGGTACAGCTCTTCCTTCAGTGACCCCGCCATGACCTTCATGAAGCAGTGCGCCTGGGAGTGGGAGTGGATGGAACTGCCCTGGCCCTCAGGCCAGCACAGCAGAATCAGGTTGAAGTGGCCGTTGCCCTCGTCCACCAGGTTCCGCGTGTACCTGAGGATAGACAGGTGGAAGTGTACCTGTAGATAGACAGACAGGTGGAAGTGTACCTGTAGATGGACAGACAGATGGAAGTGTACCTGTAGATAGACAGATGGAAGTGTACCTGTAGATAGACAGATGGAAGTGTACCTGTAGATAGACAGATGGAAGTGTACCTGTAAATAGACAGGTAGAAGTGTACCTGTAGATAGATAGATGGAAGTGTACCTGTAGACAGACAGATGGAAGTGTACCTGTAGATAGACAGATGGAAGTGTACCTGTAGATAGACATTTGGAAGAGTACCTGTAGATAGACAGATGGAAGTGTACCTGTAGACAGACAGATGGAAGTGTACCTGTAGATAGACATTTGGAAGAGTACCTGTAGATAGACAGATGGAAGAGTACCTATATATGGACAGACATATGGAAGTGTACCTGTAGATAGACAGGTGGAAGAGTACCTGTAGATAGACAGATGGAAGAGTACCTATATATGGACAGACATATGGAAGTGTACCTGTAGATAGACAGATGGAAGTGTACCTGTAGATGGACAGACAGGTGGAAGTGTACCTGTAGATGGACAGACAGGTGGAAGTGTACCTGTAGATGGACAGACAGGTGGAAGTGTACCTGTAGATGGACAGACAGGTGGAAGTGTACCTGTAGATGGACAGACAGGTGGAAGTGTACCTGTAGATACAAGCACAGACGTGGAAGGTACGTCACTACAAATAAGCACACCTTTAGCTTTACCACTTTTTTGTACAGGTGGGAGTGTACCTGTAGTTGCAAACAAAAACGTCGACTATACGTCAGCTGCCGGTGAAGGACTGATCAAAAGGCCCAATGACTGTGGTGGAAGTGTCAAGCCGTGAGTCCCATATCCAAGAGATAAATCGCCATAGAAAAGCAGTACCTTTACCCTCATTTAACTGGAATATAGCAGCCAGGTATGGCAATGGCACCAACGAGTAAGACACGACGTGGACAAAAAGCCATTCACCGCCACGGCGTCGGTGAGCGTCCTAGAGAAACATGCCGATGTCTCACTTCTTAGTGCGATAAAGAGCATGACTAATTAGCAGTGCCATCAACGTGCAGTGTTGTGCCCAGATCAGCCCGACATTCGTCCATCCTTCCTTTGCAAAGTCATTCCTTCTTGTCCAACCTACCAGTGCAATCTCATTCCTTCCTCTTTCTCTTCCAACATACTTTCCTCTTTTGCCAGCAGTCCAAGTCGAGCACTGTAGACTTTGTTCTGGTAAACGGACACAACCCACAGATCTCGGTCACAACCGGGTCACTGACCTTTGGAAAGATAAGGGCACCGCCACGGAATGACAGCAAGCCCTCCATCCCTCCTCTGCAC
>JAWQFJ010001621.1:12629-22629 GCA_034096865.1 Theodoxus fluviatilis
GAATGTATATGCATCTCATTGCTGCTGCTTTACACTTAAATACAAGAGAGAGTTGGAGGTGTGTGTGTGTGTGTGTGTATGAGAGAGAGAGTGTGTGTGTGTGTGTGTGGAGGGATTGGATGGAAGGATGGATGGGGATTGAATAAGTGAATACATAAATAGACAAAACAAATAAACGAATGAGCTGCCAAATAAACGATGAATGAATAAATCGATGTATGGATAGACAGTTGGATTGATGGCTGAACAGATGGATGGATGGATGATGAATGGACGAATGAGAGGATGGATGCACTGTTGGACGGCCGGCCAAGGGAACAATGGGTAAATAAAAATGGATGGATGATGGACGGATGAATGAATGAATGATGGATGGATGGATGGACGGTTGGATGTATAATTGATGGATGGATGGATGGATGAATGATGGATGGATAGCCGTATAAAAAGTGATTAGATGGTTTAGTGGAATGATTGATAGATGGATAAATGATGGATGGACGGATTAATGATGAATGGATGGATGAATGGATGAATGATGGATGATAACTGTATACAAGAGTGATTAGATGGGTCAGTGGAATGATGGATAGATGGATGAGTAGATGGATGGATATACGTATGGACGGATGGGTGGCCAGGCTGTGTACATGGAATGGCAGTGACGAGTGGATTTGCTTTCTGGCCTGCGTCAAGTCTGCTGTATCTTGCGGTGACAATGGATCTCCATTGCTTCCTACTTATAATGTGAGTCCCTCCTAAAATGGAAGACAGAGAGAGAGAGAGAGAGAGAGAGAGAGAGAGAGAGAGAGAGAGAGAGAGAGAGAGAGAGAGAGGAGAGAGATTGATTGATTGATTGATTCTATATTTACGAAGGATTATATTTTATGCATTTCTGCCTATCTTACAAATTGTCCTTGCTCATAAAGAATTGAAAACATGGATAGATAAGAAAAAATACACAGTAGCTAATCTATGTACAACAGTTGGTAAGGTATATGAAGAATATGATCAACAATGACAAAGATTTTAGTAGATGCCTTTGACAACTGTCAGCTCAGTGAGTCTTCAAGTTCAAGCAAATACGTGTCATATGTACAGGCGACAACAGTAAGATCATCTGAATAGATAATCACGTATGGATGCTTCAAAAGACTTCATGGAAGAGAGAGAGAGAGAGAGAGAGAGAGAGAGAGAGAGAGAGAGAGAGAGAGAGAGAGACAGACAGAGAGAGAGAGAGACAGAGAGAGACAGACGGAGACAGACAGAGAGAGAGAGAGAGAGAGAGAGAGAGAAGGGGGGGGGGGGGGCTCAGTAGACAACGTGCTGGCGGATTTTAACACCATTTCCGCGGACCTGGCACGGTTCGGGCTCGAATGCAACGACAGTAAGTGTGAACTGGTGCTTATAAACCATCAACCAGAGGATATTCCGCGGACCCTGGACCAGTTCAAGGCTGTCTTGCCAAATGTTCGAGTCCTAGCGGAGAATGAACATCTACTCCTGGGCGCCCCACTGTCTATGGCGGCAATTGCACCGGCCATCCGCGCTAAGCAACAGGCGCTTGAGAGGATGGTCAGCCGCCTTGTCCACATCGAACCTCACCCCGCCCTTGTCCTTCTCAAGAACTGCTTCTCCATCCCTCGGCTTTTATACCTTCTCCGAACCTCCGCCGCCTACACCAACACCGATGGCCTCCGAGTAATTGACAACATCATCCGGGAGACTGTGTCCAGGATCGTCAACGTCGACTTCCAACAAGATTCCTGGACACAAGCAACCCTCCCGGTCAGTCTAGGAGGCCTAGGCCTGCGGAGAAGCGAAGATCTGGCGCTTCCATGTTGCATCTCGTCCCTCCACGCCACCAGCTCTCTCGTCGACTCCGTCCTCTCCAGAACCGTTGGACTGGAGGAGACGGGCGAGCTGGTGGAAGCCATCAACGCTTGGAGGTGGAAGAGCCAAACTGAGGAAGAACCAAACGGAGAAGACATATATATGGAAGCAGAAAGCTTGGGACACTATCTCGTCCAAGCGAACCCTGGAGGACCTCCTTGCTCGGTCAAACCAGGTCTCAGCCGCGCGCATCCGAGCGGCAGCCCGAGCGGAAAGTGGAAGCTGGATCCACGCCATCCCAATCCCGTCCCTGCGGCTCCGTCTGGACCGCGAGACCGTTAGAATAGCCGTCGCTCAGAGGGCAGGGGCGCCAGTCTGCGAACCCCACCAATGCAGATGTGGAAGATCAATGGACGCCCTTGGACATCACGCCCTCTCCTGTCGAGTAAGCGCTGGCCGTTTCCCACGCCACTCTGCTTTGAATGGCGTGGTGAGAGGTGCCCTTCAGAGCGCTGGAATACCATCTGTCCTGGAACCAACCAGGCTCGACAGAGGCGACGGCAAGCGACCAGATGGGATGACCATCTTCCCCTTCTCCAACGGCCGAAGCTTGGTCTGGTATGTGACGTGCGTGGATTCTTTCGGCCCCAGTAACATCATTTCCAGCGCCCTGCAACCGTCATCTGCAGCAGAGGCAGAGGAAGGGGCGAAGATAACGAAATACCGCATCCTGGCCGAACAACACCGCTTCGAGCCCCTCGCCTTCTAGACCACCGGAGTCTTTGGTCCTTCAACACTGAAGACCATCGAGGAAATTGGACGAAGACTGAAGGGGGAGACGGGCGAGCCACGGGAGACCATGTGGCTCAAACAGCGTATTGGGATGGCTATCCTCCGAGGCAATGCCTTCTGTGTCCTTGCCTCATGCAGGTCGCAAGATGACTGCGGAGAGGGACTGCGGGTTCCACAGGCCTAGGGCCAGTGACCACCGCACTTTTCACAGTGTACTTAATATATTAAACCCCAACGAAATCATTTGTGTAGCTATAAAGGCTTGTTCTAGGAGTATAAAGCGTTGCGTGAGCGCTTCGTGTTGGCAATTGAGCGCTCTTTGCCTCTCCTGAACACCTACTGATTTTGTGCAGTGCTTCACTTGTTGAAGGGGAGGTGGATCTTCTGCGCCCCATGTTGTGTCGATGGACGCTAAGAAGGTGTTTTCATTGCCGCAGACAAAAACCGTCAAGATGTGGATGAATGAGACGTTGCTTAGAAAGGACAGGGGATGCCTCCCTCAGAGTACGTTCCCCACTGTTACGACTCAGTTTATAAGAGAGAGAGAGGAGAGAGAGAGAGAGAGAGAGAGAGAGAGAGAGAGAGAGAGAGAGAGAGAGAGAGAGAGAGAGAGAGAGAGAACGAACGAACGAACAAACGAACTTAGTTTATTGTTAGGCCTCCGGCCCATCACAATTAGATTATACATTGTATGCCTCATCGGCCATTGCAATACAGACTGCCTCCTTCCTTCTTTTAAAGGCATAATATAGATACATCGATACATGTCGTATAGAATTCACGTTCTGTGTTGTCAAGAGCGCTTGTACACTGATGTCACCACCGTGGAACAAATTTGCCAACCTGATTATTTGTCTTATCCTTGATACTGAAAAGTGTACATTGTAGAATGGCCATTCAATGAACTGAGGAATAGGATGAGAAGTCATTGAGCGCCAACTTAAGGAGATCAAGTCCTTAACATCTGACCCCAGCTGTTAATGCATTATCTCTGCTGAACTTGAAGTCTGAAAAACAAAGCTTTTGCAAAGCAGATTATTACTGACATTTAGAAATAAGTCTGCAAGAAAAGTTACTGTGTAAGTTAGTTGAAAGTTGTGAAGGATTCACTTCTGAACACCTGTCAAGCAAGAGGGGGATTTGGCCAATTCTACAGATCTGTCATGTACTGAGACACTGAGACAAGGCTTGTGCAAGCTGTATTTCTGTAATGATGCCTTTAGTTGTGCACAGTGAGGATAGCTATTTTATTCAAATGAAATACATTATCTGTTTCGTTTGTAAAAAATAACAACTATGTTGTGCCAGGTCTGAGTGTTAAAAATACCCTTGTATAATTGTCCCATATTGTGCAGAGCTAGCAGACTGTTGCACAGTATGAAGGGTAGTAAGGATGCAAACCAGAATAGTTGCTTTTATTTCTGTTAACTTTGTTGGTTTATGGAAAAGACATGGTATGAATAGAAATGAGGTTGATATTATAGTGATAATCTTTGTATTCAGTTGCAGAGAAAAAAAGGAGATGGTATTAACATATTCATATGTAAATATATAGTATTTTTGTTATATTATTCAGCAAAGATTGGAAGGAGAATTTAAGAGGGTACTGTTTTAATTTTGGTTGGGTATACATTTAGATATTTTGAAATAATGTCTGTGTCTATAAGTTTTGTTTGTGGTTCTGAATTCAATAGCCAGCATAATTTCTTTTGTAAGTATTAAAAAATAAAAAGAAGGTAAAATGAAAATAAAATGAATTTCATTAACTTTTGCTCATGCCTACATGCATGCCTGTATTGACTCATCTTGAGCTATTTCAAGCTTCTGGAATCATTTTTCTGTCATCTCTGAACATTTTTACAGAGAAAATTACAGCCTAAAAAGTGGTTTAATTAAAATTTTTAGAGACATGCTCACCTATCCGTATGGTACTGGAAAGGCTCAAGTTCTGCCTAGTTTGACACCAAAGATTTGAATCGACCCTTTGCACTGGCTCATGGTCATAACTGCTGCACATTATATAATGATACACATTCTCGAGTATGTTTATACTAGGCTTTCCTCTGCCCGACTCACATTTAAAAGCCTGTCTGTAACTATACTTACTGTCAAATGAATGCGTTATACCCCCTTGCTAGGGACAATTCTAACACTCACTGGGCTGCTATCTGTCGCCCTTCAGCAGCGCAGGTTTTCTCCTCAAAACACACATTGGTTTGCAAGTTAGTTTGATCTACAAAGTCGAGCAGTAAATTTCATAGTAAATTACCCAACTTCTATCCTTTCCATGGGTTTAGGGGTATAAATTGACCCTCGAGTAACTTATATTCCTTTCCTTACCAGTGGAGTGTAGAGGGATATTAGATATTGTGACCCTGCTCTCGTAGGTGTCCTTCCGTGGTGATGGTGAGGGTATAATCAATTGGACCCTCTCTTATCTCCTTCCATGGGATTGAGTGGTATGTAATTGTACCCGCTCTCTATCTTTCGGGTGATCGTGAGAGGCAGGTTTCTCCCCCGATCATTCTTACTCATTTGTATTTCTGTAAGGGCAAGACAAACCTAGGGAATTCTGACTTTGAACTTGCTCTTTCTGCTAACCATCTTCTAATGGCTGTGTACTTTATAACCAATGGCATCTACAATAGCCTACACCTACAAAGGCTGAGTAGACTGCCAAGATTCTTATCTCTCCATTACCCTCATGTCACTCACGCACGCACATATGTTCCACACTCACCAGTTCACTCTATCGTCGATCCTTAGCAATTACATTTTATACTATCATTTTGCCTTTCTATCATTTCTGTGCAACCAAAGTAAATGCTCCAATTTTTGTTCTTGTTTAATTGATAGTGCTAGCTATTATATAATTCAAAGTTTTTAAAAAAAAACTTTCAACTCATGACTGTATGGGCCGTATATTGTTGGGTTCAGGGCTCACTAAATGTCCACTTCCGACGTTTTTTTCAATCAACCTTTCATATAGAGAAGAGTGCCAGCCTGAATCCTGTTAGAATCGTGTTTCACCTCAACATGTTGCAGATGTACAGACACACCTTCATGTGTTTGTCATTACAAAATGCAAACTGTGGACACGTTGTTTGTTAATGGGGGGGTCATGATGATTATGGGCCACAAGGGATCTCTGTGCTTCGTGTGGGATACATCGGTCAATTTTTGTACTGCAATGCAACTCACGTGTCTTGAAAAACCACACACCGCACCGACACAAGCACACATCACACACACACACAGCACACACACACACACCACACATACTCACTATGTCATATCACACTCTCTCTCTCTCATTCTCTCTCTCATCTCGTCACTCACACACGTACACACACGACCTCCCTCTCACACAGCAAGCTCACACTCCCGCTCACAATACACACGACCCACCAACACATCAACTCGCTCGCTCGACACATACACAACACCACACACGACCCACACACACTACTACACTCTCCTGTTCCTCTTCTCCCTCACATGCACAGAAAGAGAAAATACACACTACGTCGCTCTCGTCACATGCACACACACAGCACACACCACACACACCACACCACACACACACACACGACCACACGAGCCAGACCACACAATCAGAACAGACAGACCAACACACCACACACTACACACTTACACCACACTCACGACACACACACACAGCCCTACACACAGCCCACAGACTAAACCAGTAGACACACCCACCCACACACCCATGATCAGCACACACACACTTCACACACACAACACACACATGATCATGACCCACACACACCATCACTACCACACACAGATTCCACACACACCATACAGACACCACACCCAGACCAGACACACCCTCACATACACACACAACATCTCGGGCGATTTGGTGCTTTTTACGGAGAACGTATCACCAACACCGCCACACACAAAACCAACACGACCACACACACAACACACCACACCACACCACACCGATCAGACCACACACACCAGACGAGACACACACCCAAACACCACACACACACACACACACAACACACACACACACACACACACACAACACTCGTACCACAACCCACACACCACACCACACACACTGCCCTTTATACTTCTGACTGATTAGATTTGTTCTTCTGCTCCCTGACTTTCATATTTATATTTATGATGAGTTATTTGGCAAAATGACTCCAAAAGTTCAAAATGGATTGTGATGAAATTTGGTGAAAGGTCAGGGTTTCATCCCAGGGACAATCTGTGAAATTTTGCAGCTCATCTGCTATGTGGTTTTGAAATTACAAGCATGAAGAGAATTTGTATAACACTTCACAAAGCTAAAGATGCCAAACCATTGATGATGCCGGCGTATGTGTTTCGCACTTACAGACTTCCAGCAGATGGTAAACTGATATAGACTTCATGAAATAGATATTATGGCTTCCTTGGGGGAGATTATCCATTTCAGAGTGCCCTCTATGCTCTAGTGTTCATGTTGTCATGACTGTTGGCTGTGTGTGTGTGTGTTTGTGTGTGTTTGTGTGTGTTTGTGTGTGTGTGTGTGTGTGTGTGTGTGTGTGTGAGAGAGAGAGAGAGAGAGAGAGAGAGAGAGAGAGAGAGAGAGAGAGAGAGAGAGAGAGAGATTCCCCCTGTGGTTTTGGGGTAAGAATTGACCCACCGCTTCTCCCTATGCGATTCATAAGAAGAGACGAATAACTAGGGACACAGTGACTTGATTAGCGTTTACTACAAATATCTTAAGCCCCACCCTCACCCACCCACCCCCTACCCCACCCCCACCACCCCCATCTCTGATCTTTGTTTTGCATGGGGTTATTCAGAACTGTGACTTTCGAAGCATCCACACAGCAGATTTTCATCTAGAAATCAGGAAGTTTTTTATGGTAAGAGACTCCAAGGTGTGGGGTACCACCATAGCTGAAAAAAGGGAAGGAATGATTCACCTGATTATCAATGCCTTTTTAGCACTGCTGTGGACCTGGTATCCACCCATGTTTGCTTTTTGCCCTCCCTTGTCAGCTGTGAACCCTGACTCTGCTGTGGAGATGAACATGCAGTGCCAAGTCTCTGTGCCCACTTGGGTGTGTTTTCTCACTCTTGGATTCACCCTTACTCAGGTAGTCATGGCATAGACTGTGAGGTTGTGACTGGGCCAAGCCTGTTACTTTTGACATATGCTGTGAGGTTGTGACTGGGCCTAGCCTGCTACTTTTGACATATATATGCTATCTTCTGAATATTCAGCATGAACATTTTCTTAAAATGATGACATAGATTTGTTCCTTGTTCAATTGCAAGTGCTTTGGGAATAGGTTTTTCTTTACTGTGTGTGATAGTTAGAAGGGCATGTGCAACAGAAAAAGTTTGGAGTCTCATCTTTGAAATGTAGTTTTTTTTAAATTAGTGCTGTGAGACCAAACTGTCCCAATTGTGATGCAAGGATAAGGGTTAATGCTCATTTATTAACCTTCCGAGTACCATGATATAAACCCAAAAAAGAGCAACTGAAGCATGCAGCTGTCTCTATCTTCCTGGTGCATCATTGCTGGTCAGTTCTATATACCTGTTTGTGCATTTCTCTTATGTTGGAAAAGACAGCTGGGTAGTTAGTGGCATGAAAGTGCTGGAACGGTCAAGCCGTTTCATACTCAGGCAAGGTAGTCAAATCTGCATTCATAGTATCATCAAACTCTAAAAACAGTGTGTTTAGTGTACTCCTATTCATCACATTTCATTATCAGTGGTTGTAAGTGGTGGAGTTTTGGGTGTATAATCCACTCCAGTCAATGCCTAACAGCTGTATGGATGCTGGTGCTTGCTTCCTTTCCTCTGTAAATGGATAAAGCTTCTCCTTCACTCCACAAAAGCACATCAGCAGACCTTTATTGAAACAAACCTGCCCTTTTTCATAAGCTATTTGCATAGCATAGAATCATACACTTAAAAGCTTGATTTGACTCACTAAGATTGAATTCAAAACTGGTTTGCTTGTGAATTATCTATAAATGATATCTATGAAGGCATCCATGTTTACTGTTTCACAGTGAGTTTATCGAGAAGCAATCCATTGTTCATAAACGGGTGGGAAAAAAAGTGTAAATCTGAACCATGTAGATCCTTTGTAAACAGCATATGTACACTTTGTTCCCACTTGAAGATGCTCAGAGAGAGAGAGAGAGAGAGAGAGAGAGAGAGAGAGAGAGAGAGAGAGAGAGAGAGAGAGAGAGAGAGAGAGAGAGAGAGAGAGAGAGAGAGAGAGAGAGAGAGAGAGAGAGAGAGAGAGAGAGAGAGAGAGAGAGTGAGAGAGCGAGAGTGAGAGAGTGAGAGAGAGTGAGAGAGAGTGAGTGAGTGAGACTGAGAGAGAGAGAGAGAGAGAGAGAGAGAGAGAGAGAGAGAGAGAGAGAGAGAGAGAGAGAGAGAGAGAGAGAGAGAGAGAGAGAGAGAGAGGAGAGAGAGAGAGAGAGAGAGAGAGAGAGAGAGAGAGAGAGAGAGAGAGAGAGAGAGAGAGAGAGAGAGGGAAATCACAATGTAAACAACTCGGGACACTCGAATCCTCTCAGAGCTTCACATCATACTTCAGATCACACTTAGATTGTGCGTCGAAGTCGATCGATCGCGCAATATGCGAGTGCATTTAATGATATTTTTAACGAGTCAATGTAGTTTGCGCGAGCTCTGTTCTATAATCACGCACTGCAGAAATGCTGATAACGAGAGAGACCTAATATTCAACAGCACTACACTACACCGATCCACGCCATAATATTTAGACTAAATTTTAGTTACGTCTGCTTGCAAGGTCGAACCTAGCTTCGTCACTTCATGCCTGCATACTGCGACAATAAACAAGCAACAGACGTATCTGCTTAAAAACCAAAAATGAACACCTTTTGGTACTCTCTCACTGCGTTCTGAAGCCAATTTGTACTGACCAGAGACCGAAATTTGTCGGCATAGATCAGCTGCCTGCAAAATTAGCCATTTCGAACTCAAGTGGCAGAAATAATGAAGGATCCCTGGATATAATCAGAGCTGTCACCCTTGTAGTTTCGTATATAATGGATTCTATGGTTTAGCTAAATAATGCATTATTTACGTAAATAATGGATTCTATGGTTTAGCTAAACCATGAAATTCATGGTTTACCTAAATAATGCATTATTTACGTAAATAATGAATTCTATGGTTTAGCTAAACAATGAAATTCATGGTTTACCTAAATAATGCATTATTTACGTAAATAATGAATTCTATGGTTTAGCTAAACAATGAAATTCATGGTTTACCTAAATAATGCATTATTTACGTAAATAATGCATTGTTTAGGAGCTCTGCTAAATAATGGATTATTTACGTA
>JAWQFJ010001621.1:27629-30129 GCA_034096865.1 Theodoxus fluviatilis
AGGCGGCCATGGAAAGGAGGACAGCACTGACGTCGCGAGGTGTCTTTGTTCGGGCTTTTGTGAGAAGGTCACGACTGCTGTGCGAATGATGGCACTTCAAGGTTGGCAGTCAGGCAATGACACAGCAGGCTCACACCACTGATGCCAATCACTCTTCGACGTGACTCCAACGAGTATTTCGGGAGTCTCGCACGAACTATTCCGTTTCTAGAATAGTTCAAGCTATATGCATGCATCTCCCTAACATATGTTTCTGCCTGTAGACGTGTGTCTGTTTGTGTGTGTCTATGTGTCTGCCTGTGTCTGTGCATTGGCTTGTGTGTCTACGTGTGTCTGCCTGTGTGTCAGTGCATTTGCCTGTGTGTCTGTGTGTGTTTGGCTGTGTGTCTGTGTGTGTTTGGCTGTGTGTCTTTGTGTATTTGCCTGTGCGTCTGTGTGCATTGGCTTGTGTGTCTACGTGTGTCTGCCTGTGTGTCAGTGTGTGTCTGTGCATTTGCCTGTGTGTATGTGTGTATTTGGCTGTGTGTCTTTGTGTATTTGCCTGTGTGTCTTTGTGCATTTGCCTGTGCGTCTGTGTGTGTTTGGCTGTGTGGCTGTGTGTGTTTGGCTGTGTGTCTGTGTGTGTTTGGCTGTGTGTCTGTGTGTGTTTGGCTGTGTGTCTGTGTGTGTTTGGCTGTGCGTCTGTGTGTGTTTGGCTGTGTGTCTTTGTGTATTTGCCTGTGTGTCTTTGTGCATTTGCCTGTGCGTCTGTGTGTGTTTGGCTGTGTGTCTGTGTGTGTTTGGCTGTGTGTCTGTGTGTGTTTGCCTGTGTGTCTGTGTGCATTTGCCTGTGTGTCTGTGTGCATTTGCCTGTGTGTCTGTGTGTGTTTGCCTGTGTGTCTGTGTGTGTTTGCCTGTGTGTCTGTGTGTGTTTGCCTGTGTGTCTGTGTGTGTTTGCCTGTGTGTCTTTGTGCATTTGCCTGTGTCTACGTGCATCTGCCTGTGTGTCTGTGTGCATTTGCCTGTGTGTCTGTGTGCATTTGCCTGTGTGTCTGTGTGCATTTGCCTATGTCTACGTGCATCTGCCTGTGTGTCTGTGTGCATTTGCCTGTGTGTCTGTGTGCATTTGCCTGTGTGTCTGTGTGCATTTGCCTGTGTTTCTTTGTGTATTTGCCTGTGTGTCTGTGTGCATTTGCCTGTGTGTCTGTGTGTGTTTGCCTGTGTGTCTGTGTGTATTTGCCTGTGTGTCTGTGTGTGTTTGCCTGTGTGTCTGTGTGTATTTGCCTGTGTGTCTGTGTGCATTTGCCTGTGTGTCTGTGTGCATTTGCCTGTGTGTCTGTGTGCATTTGCCTGTGTGTCTGTGTGCATTTGCCTGTGTGTCTGTGTGCATTTGCCTGTGTGTCTGTGTGCATTTGCCTGTGTCTACGTGCATCTGCCTGTGTGTCTGTATGTCTCTACGTCTGTCCATCTCCCTGTGCATTCGTCTGTGTGCGTGCGTGCGGGTGTGTCTGGACTGACTCTCAATTCTCTCTCTCTCTCTCTCTCTCTCTCTCTCTCTCTCTCTCTCTCTCTCTCTCTCTCTCTCTCTCTCTCTCTCTCTCTCTGTCTGATTCACATTCTCTCTTTCACACACACACAGACCACACACGCACGCACGCACGCACGCATGCACGCACACGCACACACACACACACACACACGTGTCTAAGGGACCAAACGCCCGAAGAATTTATCCAGTGAGTTCAACAGCATCTACAAGAGGGCGAGAGCTCATTCATGCATGTGAGAGTGCTGTGTGTGTGTGTGTGTGAGAGAGAGAGAGAGAGAGAGAGAGAGAGAGAGAGAGAGAGAGAGAGAGAGAGAGAGAGAGAGAGAGAGAGAGAGAGAGAGAGAGAGAGAGAGAGAGAGAGAGAGAGAGAGAGAGAGAGAGAGAGAGAGAGAGAGAAAGAGAGAGAGAGATTGGTTGATTGATTTATTAATTGATTCTTTATTTATCAAGGATGAAATTTTAGGCATTTCTGCCTATCTTACAAATTGCCCTTGCTCATAAAGAAATGAAAACATGGATAATTAAGACACAAAATACACAGTAGCTAATCAATGTACAACAATTGGTAAGGTATATGAAGAATATGATCAACAACGACAAAGATTTTAGTAGATACCTTTGACAAATGTCAGCTCAGTGAGTCTTGAAGTTCAAGCAATACGTGTCATAAGTACATGCGACAGCAGTGAGTTCATCTGAATAGATAATCACGTATGGATGCTTTAAAAGACTTCATGGAAGTATTGTTCCTTAGGTGCAATGGGAGTGTATTCCATATCATAACACCTGAATATGTAATACTGCCTTTGAAAATGTCTACTCTAGGTTGTGGTAGAATGAAAGTGTTGCGAGATAGTGAATGGCTTGTTTGGGGACGAATGAAGAGATCAGTAAGATACTTCGGTGCTCGTGAATGAGCAATTTTGTGCATAAGGATGCATTTATTGAGGACGAGGTGTTTTTGGAAGGGTA